>CAXKVY010000394.1:0-277896 GCA_964058915.1 Tetropium fuscum
CTCCGCCATTTTTGAACGGCAGTCATTACTGACTATTAAGGCGAATTTTTAAATAAATTTTAAATAATCTCACATTACTAGATACTTTTTACATCTTAATGATACTTAGTTAACACTATTGTACGTAAGCGATGCCTTTTTTCTCAAGTCTGCTTAAATTAAACTCTTTTTTGTGCCAAATGTTTAAGCTTAAGTTCGTTAATTTTTTTTAACTCATTATATGAGATTATGGTGTCGTATCATTCGTGTTCAATGGAGAGAGCTGCCAAGGTATCGTTGGAGTGTGTCGGTTAGGTTTATTTTCGCTGCATACAAAAAGTACGGCAAGTCTATAGTTAAAGGCTAAACTATAAAATATTATCTCTATTCGACGGTACCGCGATTCATCAGAGGAATGATTTTTAAACGGAAAACCATAAAAGTACAGTGGGCCCTGGACAGAAAATAATATATGGGGGTCGATTAAAGGCAAGCGCTTTCAGAACCCCTTAATGCTTTAAAGTTAGCCGACGGGTCGGAAAATGGAAAAGAATAAAAATGAAATAATGTGTTTTCTCACATGATTTTTATATTTCACCTTTATCATGTTTGAAAAGAAATATTACCAAATATACTTATACAATAGAATAATGAATTGTAAGCCAATAATTGCACCCATTATATAAATGATAGACATGTCTTCTACTTTTAGAATTCGCATTTTGTTTGGAAATGCAGCTAACGTTTTAAAATTATCGCACCACGTTAATATTTGCTAAAATTTGAGGTCTCATAACTTTTTTACTTTTAGTCCAATTTTGATAATTTTTTTAGAATACTGTAGATAAAACGACTAATTTTAACTTGCATATCCAGTCTTTTCTTAACTGAGGACGGTTTAGGAATTATACAGGGCTAACTAAAAGGTTGTTATATAACCCTAATTTTAAAACACTCTGTGGAATAATTTCGTAACCAAATTCTTTAAAAATACCAATTTTTGTTAAGAACCATTCCTTTCCTACATTTTGTTTTTTGGTCCATGTCTTTAGATGCATTGGTTCAAAATTATCGCACCATACAGAAATCAATTGAAAAAACTTTCAGGGTGAGAAGAAACATTTTTTAATTAACAAGAAATCAAAGGAAAACAAAGAAATAAAATTATGTGAGCTGATCCCTAGTAGGTTGTGTTGCCACCTCTAGCTCGGATTACAGCCTAAATCCGCCGTGGCATACTTCTAATGAGGTTTTGAATGACGGGTTGAGGAATATTATCCCACTCATGAAGAGTAACCTGTTCCAGCTGTTGAAGGTTCTGTGGGGCTGGTAGACGTCGTCTCACTGCTCTCTTAATGATGTCCCATAGGTGTTCGATGGGATTTAAATCCGGGATTCGTGCTGGCCAGTTCATAATATCAATATGGACTTCATTCAAGTACTCAACACAAATTCTTACTACATGTGGTCTTGCATTATCTTGCATGAATATGAAATCAGGACCAATAAACGGAGCATAGGGCATTACATGCTCCTGGAGAATGTTCTCTACGTAGTATTCCGCATTCATTGCCCTTGCATGAATAGGGACTAACTCCGTACGGCCATCGAAAGAAATACCCGCCCAAAACATTTTGGAGCCACGACCAAAGAGTTCGTTTAGAACGAAATTGAAGGCAGCTTCCCTTTCCCCTTGTCTTCTATACACACGTTGCCGCCCATCACAAGATTTTAGGCTTATTCTTGTTTCATCGGAGACTAGGACTTTCCTCCAGTCATCGATAGTCCAATTTTCATGTGCTCGTGCAAATCGTACGCGAGCTACCTTCTGAGCTGTAACCACTGGGACTTTTACCAGATTGACCGATGTTAAAATGAAAGGGAGCGTCGGGGTTTGCAAAAATATGTATACATACATAAATATATACACACAAGATCTTATAGTTCTGGGTTCGTCGCGTATGCTTTAAAGTTAGAAGGGGAAATCTTCATATTGATACATGGAGATTTAGCTTACCTCATATGCTCTCATGATGTCGATGTTAATCCTGTATGGCTAAAGCCTCACATCATCACTAAGATTCACGAACTAACTTTGTCGGATAATATTGAATTTCGTTGGTCAAGGGATTAATTCAAATAACTTCAAACAAAGATATATATTTAATATTTAACAGAATAAATTACGCTGACAATAAAACATTTACACTAAACAAACTATAAATTTGGACACAACCAGATGCGTCGCGCAAATAATAAGTCTATTCATATGAAAACAAAGCTAATTGCTAGGGTTAAGTAGACCTGACTCTAATAGAATAAATTTGAGTGACTTTCCGCTTATTAAACTATTTGATTTTAAACCCGAATTTAGTGTATGAAAACCTGCCGGAATCTGAATAATTTTTGGCTAAGATTGTTGCTCCAGTCCTCGCTGGGGGGGACCAAAGTCGATCTTTCATCCCCTTTAAGTAATACCACTTACCGGGGGTGAAATCTCAACCAATCCTACGGGACCTACTTTACCCCTTACATGATCTCAGGAAACTATTCCCGTACGCTAACGACATGTGGTTGCAAAATAGAAACTAAACATTTTACATGACATTTGGATGATTAATGATAAAATATTTATATGGGGTAGCCCATTGTACACATAAAGAGAAAACCCCATGAAAAACTCTTCTTGGGCTTTGATAATTCATTTTCCAAAACAATACAATTATGGCATTTCTGAGATACTCTTTCTGCATTAATTAGTTAGCTGTTTGACCATTTTGCCATACCCGGAAACATAAATTAAGTGACGCTTCTAACGGACAACTATTATTTATGGTCGAATCTTTTCGTGTCCCTTTTATGGATAGAACCTGTTAATTTTACATTTGATTTGAGATATTTTACTTTTTGGTAGTTACACATCTGTTTACGATTACGAAGTTATGCATTTATGAAGCTATGAAATTTTGTTGAAGACCGTACTTAAAGAAAACACACTATACAAGATGAATTACTCATTTAATGTGGACCTTCTTAGAATTCTCTAAATAATAAACAAAGGACTTCTTGGGTCGCTATTCCCTTTCCGAACAGAATTATGACCTGCACTTTACCATTTTGTTACAAAGCCCTGGTAAGTTCTGGTGCCTTTATGGGCCTTCTACTAATCAAACCTGCCTCCCGTAGTCTTCTCCTTACAGTAAGAGCAGAAACTTGAACATTTCTAACCGTCTCAAGTTCACTCTTCAATTGCAAACTTGTTACTGTCCGATTTCTTAAAGCATTTTGGCGGAGAAAATGGTCATCCCTAACATTCGTCGCCCTTTTTCTACCCTGCCCATGTCTCCTGGAGTGAGAACCAGTTGCCCTGTGACGTTATAACAATCGACTTATTGTCGAATGGTTAACACCCATAATTCGAGAGACATATCGCATATTTCTACTCTCTTCAACCAAAGTTTGCGCTCTTACACATTCCAATGCTGTCAAATGTCTCACACGATTCATTATTTTAAATTGCTGGATATTCCTCAACACCGTATTGTTTTTAAAAATGTGTCAAAATGAGATTGCATACACCCAATCATTGTTTTTTGGTTGACATACGCCGCCTACGTTTTACATATCACTCGTAACAGCAGAGTAAATTAACAGTAAACTGTTGGTGACAAATTAATTTTGCTCCTAAAAATGAACCAATGTATCTAAAGACATGGACCAAAAAACAAAATGTAGGAAAGGAATGGTTCTTAACAAAAATTGGTATTTTTAAAGAATTTGGTTACGAAATTATTCCACCGAGGGTGGAATAATTATAACCCTAATTTTAATATTAGGGTTATATAACAACCTTTTAGTTAGCCCTGTATAATACCTAAACCGTCCTCAGTTAAAAAAGACTGGATATGCAAGTTGAAATTAGTCGTTTTATCTACAGTATTCTAAAAAAATTATCAAAATTGGAATAAAAGAAAAAAAATTATGAGACCTCAAATTTTAGCAAATATTAATGTGGTGCGACAATTTTGAACAGAAGTTTATATATCATATCATAAAATAATATTTTTTTTTGCATAGTAATAGCTGCCGCCTAAGAACATGCAAGTGTAAAAATATAATATTTCGCGTTTTATATTGATTTTCCTTTGATGTCTTACAAATTGTTTACGCGCTTTTGCACACTTTGTAAGAGAACTGTTGAATACGCAAGAAAATTAAAATTCATTTTAGTAAAATATAAATAACACGATGCTCCTTATGCTTTCAGTCTCTGCCTAACTACATTACTGTTTCCTTTATCAGCAGCATAAGGAAACACGAACGAACAATTACCGTAAAATAAGTTTACTTAAACGGAATTGCATGTTGAGTTTATATACACCATGTTTCTGTTTTCTCCGATTATCTTAATTAACGAGCAGGTGGAAGGCGAGTGGATTTATTAGATCTCGCGTTCTTGTCACGTCGTATTAATAACCAGTTTAAGGAAATAAACGAGGAAAATTTTCAGTTATCGAGTAAACAAGAACTTTGCACGTAGAGGCAATTATAAAAAAAAACGACAAAAAATCCCCGTTAGTTTATGACTAAAACGCTCGCACAGGAACTTCAATTTTTTAGTGAAGCACATTTTGTCATATATCGTTAATTTATTCCGCCATATTTGTAAGAGCTGTGGCGTCATAGTATATTTTTTAAATGGCTACCACATTCCGAATCCAAATATATTAACTTTATGCCACCCATATCAACTAGTGCCAGCCGTATTAATTCCTTAAGTAGAAAAGTCATGCCGTAGAAATCCAGATAACTATGGATTTTTTTGATTGGTTGTTGCCTCGATCAAACAGCCTACGACAAGTATGAAAAATATTTTTTTCTACTGGGTATTAGGGAAAGGGGGGTGGGGCAAAACCGTATACCTAAGGGAAAATCCATAGAAAAATTATGATGAAATTGTTGCCTAATCAATTACTTCCATACTTTTAGTGTTGGTAGAATGACCACCCAACACTAAGAGAATGGAATCATTTTTTGTTGCTTTAACGTGTTTATTAAAATGTTTCAATCAGGTCAGGAAAGTGTCTGCCTGCATCCAGCCACTGCTATGACATTTCCACAATACCCGGCGTGCACCATCTAACGGTTCGTTCTTCACTCTAACTCTCGGAAATACGAGTAGCGGTGGGAACAATTGACCAGATACAGAAAAACATAATTCTTCATTGCTAGTTTGAACTAGCTAGGATTCTTGATTGAGACTTTGGTACGCTTGTTATTCCAGTCTCGTCTTTTCCATGCCGAGAAAAAAGTCCACCGAAGCCGTGAGTTTGATATTTTTCTCACTCTGCACATAATTAAGAAAACATCGCAGTAATAGAAAAATTATAATATACACTCCCCGGCACAAAATTCCGTCACCCTAAAATTTTGCCCAATTTTGCTGTTTTATAACTTTTTTATTTTTCATCTGATTTTCATAAATTTTTTACCAGTCTGTAGATCAGTTCATTGTGTGTCTTTTTAATTATTGTAATAAGTCATATTTTTCGTCCAGGCAATATTATACAGGGGTAAATCAAAGTGTTGTTTTTTGTCGTAAACTCAAAACACCCTGTGGAAAAATTGAGGCGAATAATTTTGTTTACAAACTGTTTGCTGCCATCTTAGACGTATTGTAAACATTTTGTTTTTTGAATCATCCCATTATCTCATTTCTTCTGCGAGCAGCAAAATTTTAAATGAAACGCTGTTAATTTTATCATTTTTAATTAAAAAACATCGACGTTGGCTAAATACGCGGTTATTGTGACAGAATATTTGACAGTACAGTTAATTTAGTGTGTTGTCATCATGGTAACTACAGCAGACGTAGGTAGAATTGTTGCCTTAATAGAGGATGGCCGCAATAAGAGTTATGTCTCCCGTACTCTGGGAATTGCGCGGTCTACAGTTTGTGATGTTTGGAATAGGTATCTACAGACGGGAAACTTTATTAGGCGGCAAGGCTCTGGCAGAAGGAGAATGACCACTCAAGCTGATGATCACTTTGTCATTATGAGTTCTTTAAGAGATCGAAGAGCTACTGCTGTGCATCTAAAAAATGACTTGCAAATGGTACGTCGAGTAAGTGTAAGTGAAAGAACGATACGTAGAAGATTGTTAGAAGCAGGATTGCATTCACGAAGGCCAGCAGTATGTCCAAAATTGCTTCCTCGGCATCGACAACACCGACTGAGATTTGCAAGAGCGCATGCTGACTGGACTGTAGAACAGTGGGGAAACGTACTATTCACAGATGAATCCAGGGTTTGTTTAAGGTCGCCGGATGGTCGTGAACGGGTATACAGACGTAGAAATGAAATATATGCAGACTGCACCATATCTGAGCGACTGCAATATTACGGTGGTTCAGTCATGGCTTGGGCGGGTATTTCTACCGATGCACGTACTGACCTTGTATTTGTTGAAAATGGAGCACTAACCGCCCACCGTTACATTGAGGAAATCCTCCAAGAAATTGTTGTTCCATTTGCTCCTTTCATTGGGAACCAATTTACATTCATGCATGATAATGCTAGACCTCACGTTGCACGGGTAGTGAGCGAATATCTGGATGAGGTTGGACTTCCAAGATTGGACTGGCCCGCATGTAGCCCGGATCTCAACCCAATCGAACATCTTTGGGATGTTCTTAAAAGAGCACTCCGTCGCCGTCCTGTGCAACCACTAACCTTGCAAGACTTACGGCTGGCGCTGACAGAAGAATATCAGGCTATTCCTCAAGACAGAATAAGTAATCTTATTAATTCGATGCCACGAAGAATGCAAGCTGTCATTGCTGCGAGAGGAGGACATACACGTTATTAAAATTTGTCTTTGTTAATTAATTTTGTGATATACCTAGTGGATGTTTTTGTTAATAAAAATAAGCTTGAAATCAGCGTTTCATTTAAAATTTTGCTGCTCGCAGAAGAAATGAGATAATGGGATGAATCAAAAAACAAAATGTTTACAATACGTCTAAGATGGCAGCAAACAGTTTGTAAACAAAATTATTCGCCTCAATTTTTCCACAGGGTGTTTTGAGTTTACGACAAAAAACAGCACTTTGATTTACGCCTGTATAATATTGCCTGGACGAAAAATATGACTTATTACAATAATTAAAAAGACACACAATGAACTGATCTACAGACTGGTAAAAAATTTATGAAAATCAGATGAAAAATAAAAAAGTTATAAAACATCAAAATTGGGCAAAATTTTAGGGTGACGGAATTTTGTGCCGGGGAGTGTATAAAAAAGTATAATTTATCCACTGGTCAATTCTGCACTGGTGGGAATAATAAAGATAAAGTATAATGCGGTATTTGTAATTGATATGGATCTGCATAATTCCTGAGTGAGCGAAACTTAGTACCGCAAGAAAATCAGTGCAGATTCTACGGATTCCCTGCTATACTACCGTATTGACGTCCCCTTTGTTAAATTTAAGAAATATGATGCCTTAGTTACACCAAAGAAAACAGATCGGGCGAAAGCAGATTACTTTCCTTTATTGGGAATCCGGAGAGGGCAAGAGTGCTACTCACCGGAAAGAGCGTTTCAGATTCTCACTCTTCAGGGCCTCTATTTTAGTAACGGAATAAAAAAGGAATTTCTTTTGTGTATGGCTCAAATTAATATTAATACTGGCTAAAATTATATCGATAAATTCCATTAACTGCCTTCTGAGAAGCCCCCAAACCTTTTCAAAGAATAATAGTAAATTATGCTAAATTATGTTTCATGCATTCCTATCTATCTATCAAAATATCATGGCAACTAAAAAAAATATCTAGGCTAACAGAAATAGAAATCTCTATATTTAGTAAAAAATAATAGATTAATACCCAAATAAGGCAACCCTTATTTACATTACAAAATATAAAATATTCTATGTACCATGTAGAAAGACCCATGGAATTGTTGATATTATAATTAATTAGGTCCAGAAATAACTAAATAGTATTATAAATAAACTATAATTCAAAGTTATAATGAAATTAGGCATCATTTAGCACATATTTCTCGCTCAAATATCGTACTTACAAGACAATTTAATATCAAACAGTACATTGTCAAAACTTATCACAAACCCAGTCATACGAAAATATAGCTTAAATACCAACCTTGAATTCAATACTAGGCATAAAATGAGACCTGTGGAATTAATGGAAATATTAAAACGTGAATATTATAATTGTATCCAAATTATGTAAAATTTTCCAAATGTCAACAACTGCCATGTGCAAAGGTGACTTTGCATGACTTCGATAACAATGTACCGTATCTGAAAAAGACATTTATTAGATTATATATAAAAGACCATAATAAAATTGTACAATACTGTAAACAGAGCATATAAGAAGGTGTAGTGAATTTAGTGAGGTGCTACGAGAAAAGACTCAAAAAATTATGTCAGAAGTAGTGCATGATATCAATCAAAGCTTTATCAAAAAACAAATCTACAGAGAGTTTTGGTCAAAACCTACGTAACTTATTCTAATAACATGGGACTAAGCCTCTGGAACAATGTTCACTTAAAATTAGATATTTTATTATGTTTATTATGTTTTATTAATCATTTTTGCTTTCGAATCACAACACTAGTCACTATTTTCACAAAACTGTTTTGTTTACACTGCTGCTGGAGTCTGCTGCTGCCCTCTACTGGAACGTTGCTAGACTTTTTAGAGTGCGGCTAACTTCTTTTATACGCCTACTGCCATCTACAGGAAACTGCCGTACTCTGGAATGCTGCTATACTCGGTGATACGCTTTTTGATTTATTTTGATTTGGATATTATCAAATTGAAACTCACTGCTTTTGTAATTTAATACTCATTTTCTTGGTCTGCTTGCCACACTCGTCTATATTACCAGTAATGCTGGAGACGCTATACTTGTTATGTCGTATTTTCGACAAAAATCACTTAATCCGTAGTGGAAATTAACTTTAAAACGTTTCCCTTTGGGATTCCATCTGACGTAGCACTATTTTATTGAATTTAATTTACTTATAACTATTAAATTTGTACAATATTATAAACGAAACTTAGCGAGCTTAGCTTCGAACGCTATAGCTGAACTCTTTTTTGCATTATTATTCGTAACCACGGATGTGCTATCACATTAAACAGTTGAACTCCCTTGAATACTAACTACTGGCTATTTGTCGTTACAAATCTGACCAATTAGATGAATGGCTATTATTATATTCATTTAGCTTTACGTTTAAGGTGTATAATTTATAATATATATGGTTTAGTTTTGAATTACAAGCTGTATTTACTTAAGACATTCACCTTTTGTTGACTAATTTCTAAATTTCAAATAAGCTTCATTCCTACATTGTAGTTCTCCTTCGACAGTTATGTCTCGAAGCCCGTTTTTATAACGATGCTTTCGCATTAATCTTTTAGTATAAATATAGTTTATATATGCTTGATATTAGATGAATTTTGTTGCGACTTGTCTATTGCAATTATGCTAAATATAGAATTTTGCGCCGTTAAATAACTTAGATATAAAGCAATTAGATACTGACCGATCAGATGCGTAGTCAGTTGGCGTTTCGTCTAGTATATGCGATCTATAGCGATACGTGCATGAATGCAATGTTACTATAGTTGGTACGATATAGATTAATCATAAATTTTATATTAATTTGTTAATTGATAATTTGGTATATTTACTATGTTTGAACCATTTATTTAGGCTCTAGATATTCGTTTATATATATATATATATATATATATATATATATATATATATATATATATATATATATATATATATATATATATATATATATATATATATATATATATATATATATATATATATATATATATATATATATATATATATATATATATATATATTATATATATATATATCGTCCGTCTTTGTAGCATAATAATTGTAGTATAATTGCCCACATGCTGAGCAGTGATGAATTTATTAGTTTTGTCAGCCCCTATCTTAATTTAATTTAAAGCGCTAGCCCTAGGATCTTCAGAATTGACCCTTTTTTATCTGCCACACATATCTGTTTCAGCGAGGGAAGTGAATTTCAACCAGTGTTCGGCATGGCAGAAAGACCGATGATTACGGCATTGTGGACTTTACGCTTCCATTACGAGGCTTTATTTTGACCGCTTAAAATGATATGAACGTCTGAGGATGCACATATTCTGGTCGACTGAGGATCAATATTTTCCTACAATGTACAGAAATAGCAATTAAAATAGTACGAAATTTATTATGGATGGAAATGTGTGATTTTATGTTTGTCGATAATTTCATATTCCGATGATGGTATATATCCAAGATTATGCATGGAAGTTCAGGTATCTTCAGTGTATTAACGTCAACGTAACGTCAGAACTTCTCGTAAAACAATCTTATAGAAGCTTATATATAGCTTACAAATACAGATAGTAAGTACACGTAACGTTAAATATATCATATCGTAGTAAATGTCAACATATATGTATATAAATTAAATGACAATGAAAACAATAATGATTCAAATGATTGAAAAACAACATAGAACAAGGATTAAACTATAATATGCCTTGTCTGCGCCCTGTTCTCTATAAATTAAGCCGACGTGTTGAAACACCTCCCTCGGGAAATTCGCTTAATCAAGCATGACACTTTTCTTAATGTTCATTTTCCTGTCAAATGTAGTTATATTCACCCCTGTTTTCTTAACTTCACAGAAAAATAATAAGCGGCAATTTTATATATATATATATATATATATATATATATATATATATATATATATATATATATATATATATATATATATATATATATATTCATCTTCTTATTTCTTTACTCTATGTATTTATTTTGTTTATCGTGGGATGGTAGCAAATAAAACAACTGATTATAAAATCTTAACGTTTTTGTCCCTTTTTGGGCCTTTTCCAAAAGATGATTCTATTTTATGACATAAGTAACAGGCAAAAATGACAGTTTTAATTATTTGTGTTAAGTGTTATAGGTTTAATTATTTGTTAGGTAATTATTGCGGGTTAGGTTAGGTGTATTTGTAATTATTTGTATTAGGCGATGTAAATCACACCTACCACCTTTGGAACCAGCTTTGGATCCACCTCTGGCACCACCTTTGGAACCACCTTTGTTATCACCTTGCAGTTTTGTAACAGATTGTTCTTGAGTAACGTGCTTCCACCTAAAAACTGCGTTGGACTTACTTCTCACCTGGTTGTACCAATATCGATATAATTACTGGAAAATAATTATGCGTGTGATTATTTAAATTGCATCGATACGAAAAAATTGTAAATAGGGGTTTACAAGTGCGATTACATTTTCTATGTCGTACCAATTATTGACTTTAATTTTGCGGAAAATTGCTCAGTAAAACAGCAATCTCTTAGCGTTTCAATTTTACTGCCCAATTTTCCTCAGTTATAGCAGGCCTTGAATGTAAATTTATATGTTAATAACATTTTAAGGTACATTAGCGATGGAAAATTACAATATGGAAACGAAATTAGCTGTCGAAGTTATCCAGGAGATACTAAATTATATAGCTAAAGCGAGATTATACTTTGTAGATGCAGGAACAGTAAAAACGAGAACGAGGACCACTATAATTCGTAATAGGAACTCAAAGGGTTGCTTGTTAGTTCATGCCGTTTTCATAATTTCAATATCGAATATAGTATACAGGTTTGCAGTTAATTAATCTAATCTATTGTTTCGTAGATATAAGAAAGTTTCTTTCCAGATAAAACTATTTAATTGCATTATATGGAAACTTAAACTACCCTCAGAAGCTTACTAGTATTCCACGAATTAAACACAAATAGGCAAAAGGCATGAATATGTGTCTTTGCCTAACTAGTTTTAATCCAACTGAAGGTAAAGTATGATAATGGTATATATGGCATATATACAACCTGTTCAATTTGAAGACGGCATTATTTTTTGCCAACTTTCTTATTATTAAAGCTTCAAATTAGGTTAAATTAGCGAAGTGGTGTGGTTTCTCAGGCTGATTGTTATGGTGACACAAAAAAAATACAACTGAAACACAGAGTTGCACATACAAATACAACTGCCTTGATTTCGTTAAGTTCAGAATAAGTATCTTCCTGCTTAATTCTAAAAGTTCTATCTGAAATATAAGACTTCATTAATTGTGAGAACTAATTAGGCAGGAGATTGTTTAATTTATAGTACAGTACCTCGTGCCATACTTTATCAAAAGCCTGTGCTACATCAAGAAAGACGGTAGAATAATTTTTTTTCCTCCAGCGACTTTTCAATTACATCTGTGATCCTATGGACCTGATCTATAGTTGAATGACTTTCTCTGAATCCAAACTGATGGTCTGGGATTATGTTTTTGTCTTCAATGACTGGTTTTAATCTCTTAAGAAATATTTTTTCAAACAGATTTGATATTAGAGGAAGCAAGGAGATTGGCGTGTAGGCCGAAGCTTCATTTGGTGGTTTTCCGGGTTTCAGGATCATTATCATTTCTGCTACTTTCCATGTCTTCGGTACATATTTTAATCTAATAATTGTACATATTGTAAATAAAGTTTGAAATTTGTACGAAAATTTGTTTTTTTAATAATACGGAGAGTAATATTAGCTTGTTGTGAAAACTATACTATGTTGTAGCAAAACCTAACATTCATTAAAAAGTTTAAACGAACATCACAATATGTAGACAAAACAATGGAAAGGAAATAACAGCTGGTAGTGATGCCGGTAGTGTTTACGAATTTTGAATAGCGAGTGCCAGACTTTCATTCATAAAAAATCGGCTGCATATATGCAAAATATGTTCGTCGAAATCGTTTAACTAGTAACTCGTATATTTTTATGCGAAAAATAATTGTTCGATATTAAAACACAGGGGAATTGTAATAATAATCAATACCCGAAATGCGTGGTAACATTTCCTCTTGTGCTTGGTTTTCTCGTAGTATGCGGTGTATAGTTTAAACAGATACGTCTGAAATATTTCCTTATAGCGCCATGAACTTTCAACAATTTATGTGCAATCAGTTCAAATTATTCAATTTCACTTTATGGCGGAGTCGCTGGGAGAAATATATCTAATCCTATGAATCATACAAATGCATTTAACATGACTTGTGTTTCTATTCTTCAGTGACTGTGCTTATATAGTCTGTAACATAATCAACTTTGTGTAACATTGATACGTTGAGTATTATGAGTATATGCCTAATGTTAATTAAATAGCTCTGAACTTAATACGAGTAATATTGAATTACACAAAAAATATTACGTCAAATTAAGCATTTCACCAATTCATAGTCATTAAGGACATTAAGGATAGCTAGTCTTTAACACATAATAATAGTCAGTAACAGATGCCTTTTGATGAGTAACTTAGATGAGCCAAATTTCGTCTTTTTCCGATTACGTTATTTTAAGATAGATTTTTTTTAATATAATGTACACAATGAAATACCATTCGATTCTATTTAAACAATATTTTATTTATAACGACAGTACTGTTGATTAATGATAATGATGATGATAACAATAAGTGTAATGCCTAGCAGATAATTCTAATAAAGTATTTTTCACTTCCCTCACATATCCACAGTCTTAATTTTAAATATAATCCTAATTAGAACCGCATAGACCAGATGTTGATTCATGGAATTTCTAATTTAATGGAAATAGCATCCGTCGCTGTGAATAATAATTTCAAGCATCTAATTTTACACACTTAAATAGATGCTTTAGTAGCATTATATATTCCGGTGTTTCATTTAGGTTCAAACGATAGAAATTAAAGGATTCACCATAACTGAATTTTAGTAGATGAGGGAATTGGATGGCAACATATAATTTGCAAGGCGATTTTCTGCTACCAGACATACATTTTACTGTGGCCTATTGTTACGGATAATTGGGTACAGGCAAGCAGAGCCATAAAGTAATACTTATCTTCAGAATGGGTATAACTAATCGATTTTCTCACGTATCACTACTTGCGGCAAAGCAGTAATAATTATTGTTTAAATTGAAACCAAATAAATTGCTTGTCAATAGGTTCTGCTAATGTAAAATTATTGTTCATTTTTATAATATTGTAACTTTGTAAATTCGAAAATTTGAAAACAATATGCTTAGAAATGCAAGAAAATTATAAAGAACGCATTGTACGTTGTGAAAAAGCAGCAACAAATAAATAATAAAGATATTATACCGTACTGTCAATAAAAATAATTTGATAGTGCATGGTTTAAGGAAACCGAATTGAATGATGATGATTTGAGGAATATATTCATCACTACATTTAATGAAAAATTAAAATTGCAAATCAATAATGAAATAAACAAAATTTTCAGTATAGTATACCTAATGGATGAAAATATTAAAACGTCATTACATAAGAAAAATATCCTGAAAGGTACAAAGATATATGTAAATGAAGATTTATCTTTGGAATTAAGATTACAACACAAAGAAAAAATATTACAAAATACTAACAAGAAGAAACGCTTATGCGTTTCTTCTGCGGAGTCTTTTGAGGAAGGAAATAGCAATAAGACGGAATTAATAACTCAAGATACGAAAAATACCAAAAATACCTTCAGAAAAAGCTAGTTAAAACAAGGGTTAACGAAACACTAGAAAATGAAACAAAAAACGTTGTAAGATCCCGGCAATCAATGTCAGGGGACTAAGCATATTTTTTGGGAACTGTCAAGACTATGCAAATTTTAATGAGCTCTTTGATGAGCTCTTGGAAAACAAAAAATATCCCTATGATTTTGGCATTGTATGCTTGTATGAAACTTGGGCATTGGAATTACCGGTGCTTCAGGAAAAAATTTCAAATAAAGGACCCCGCACCAAATACATGGGAAAATGGCTCCTGTTGAATTTTTTTTAACCGGGGGGGAATCGATCACTATTTTGATGGTGTAAAAAGGTTCAAATGCAACTTGGGTTAGCAGTGGGTTCTCGAGATGGGACGTCCTAATCCAACCATTCGGAAGATTTGTCTAAAAGCATGAAATTTGGCACACACGTATTTTAGGTCATTATAAGATTTTTGAACCGAAGGGCAAGGCCCTTTTTTGAGGTTGACTCAAAATGTTATCAACAGTTGTTAGCACCTAATATGTCGATTTCGACATATTTTTTGGAGCGCAATTCATTGAAACAACTTTTTTTTTAGTGCAATGTTAATTTATATGATAAATTTGTACAGGATGGTTAAAAGTGTACGTCCAATATGGAATCGATTCCTATGAGCTTAGTCCATCAAATCTTCTTCATATGCACTAAAAAGAAGTGAATCGGTTAATAAATCATTAGAATAGTTGTTAGATTATTTACCATTTATTTACATATGTATCCTTACACATGTAATGTAAGTGTACTGTAAATGTAATGTAAGTGAGACCCGTGCGCCGGCATGAGCAACGTTGCGAATCACAGCCTGATCTACAGGCGCACTAGATGAAAGTGTTGACCAAACTGGCCTCCAGACTTCATTGTGCTGCACCCAACTTTCACAATGGTCCCAAATGGCCCCAAATTTGGTCAGATTGATATGCAGCAATATTGTAACGGTGCTGCATAGAGCTAGTAGGAATTGTAGAGGTGTAGAGGCTTATTTTCAATGCAGAATAGGTGCTTTCGAAGCTGATTGACTTTGGAGAATCCTGTAGTTGCAACATACATCTGTGATGTAAAGTCTCCAAGAAGTGCTTGATTGTGACTTGGAATGTGGTCATTCGGGAGACATACAACTAAATTCGTCGGTTGCTGACTCACATGACATCCATGTTTTCCATGCTCCTTTTGTTCCTTTTCCGCCAAAGAAGGATACTCTGTCAAAACCAGTAAAGGCGTTAAAACCCCTGAGGCCCGTACATCTTTCTCTTCCTAACTGGATAGTGATTTTGTAAGCTGCAACGTACGCGGTTGTCTGCTCAAATAATGGTTATACAAAAAACTTTTAAGCATCGCTAACAGATGGCGCAACGCGTCTCAAATTTTCAAGAAATAGAGGTGTCTCTTTTCAGAAGACCGTCCCATCTTAGGTATATCTCTACTATTTTCGTGTACTCTATACCCTTCCATACACTCTACAACTTCGTTCCTTAGGCTATTAGTATATTATCGTCACTAAATGACAATATATCGAAACAAATTCCAATACATATCTGATAACAAGGAAATATAAGAACATGAACCAGAATCGACTTCTCAGCGACAGAGTGCAATAACTATCTATCTTTCACTATGGGCACATTAAACTATTGGCATTCAATTATTTCCATTTCCATCCAACTGAAACAGAACGGACCATCGCCAGCACCCTTACAAATGCACCCTGCAGCATCAATATATAAGCCCTTCTGAGCGATGGCCAGTGATTTATCTTAGTATTCCAAATTGACCATACCATAAACTGACCCTTTCAGCGGACGGGCATTTCGGGCAGTAGGAACGGCCGCGTTTAGGGGATTTGTACTATCTGAAATGAGCAGACCGCTGACCAATTCGTTTGCGAGCAGCCCGGCCCGTATAATGCTGGGGCCAAACTGTCTCGTCAATTCGGATTATACAGTTATACACGTTTCGTCTTTGGCCGTCTCGTTATACAGAAAAACATATATGTGAAGCAAACGGGATGAAATGGAGTAACATGAATAAATCACGAGGTTTCTTTCATGTCGTGTCGGATGGAAACAAATATTTTTTATTGCATCCTGTCCGGTATATACACTGGCACGCAAAATTAAGAGATATTTTGTCTTCTGGTTTAAATTTCTTATAAATTAAAAACTGACTAACGTCACGTATCTGTATGTCCGGTCAACGAGAAGGCCATCGAAACGGTCCATTATTCGCAATGTAACGCTGTCCAAAATTTCGCTGTTCAAAAATACACGATTGAAAATGCTAAATCGTTATTGTTAGTATAGTTGCGCATAAACGAATTACAATATCCCAGTCTTCGGTCCAAATCGCCAACATACAAATTTGGATGTAATTGGTATTTGAACCAGCGAAACCATGTTTTTACAATATGCGTCTAGCTGATTCGTCACTAATATCCAGTTCTTGGCCGATTTTCCTTGTGGATGCTGTGGCAGATTTACGAATGCTAATACGTTAGCTTCCATCACCTCATCCTCCATCATGAGACTCTTCACGCACGTCGACTATGATATTCTTCGACTTCTGCAGCGTTTTTGCCCCATTTTCCATAAATTTTCCATCAAAGATATGTTGATAATAATTATAAAACTGATAAGACATCCTACTTATTATTGTTTTGTTATATTTTAGTCTGCCATGGCATACTCGATACATTTCAGATATTGCAACATCAAAATCAGTATTATATCAATCAATATAGCAAATAAAATCATGGGTAATATTGTGTTGTCATACATAATTAGATTCGTATTAAAAAAATATATTTAGCTGTAGCATTAAAGTGATAAACTTCCTACTGGATAGGACTGGAACCTTTGATGTAATTATAACAATCGGGGTAGTTTCCACAAACAACAAAACACTTTCACTTCGCTCAAGTGATTGTGCGTTCACCTCGCTCAAAATGATTGCAAACATGCAGTGAATGCACAACGGAGACACCTGATAAGTTTGCAATATACTTACCCTAGTGCCTCTTTTCCCTGGGCGCCAGTTCTATGAACATTTAATTACTGTAGGTATGGAAGTTCACTGCTGAGCATGAGTTCTCTATGGTCCGTTAGATGAGGTTCTATAAGGTTCCCAATTTTTAAAGATTATTGTGCTTGATCATTGAAATTATATGGAATGGTAAATGGATATAATAATCTTAGTGTGAGATATTTAAACATGGTAATATTTATAACTATGGAAGATTTGATATGTGAGAGATGAAACATAAGCTGAATACACAGAGAAGTATTTATTATTAAATATGGAAGCATTGTATTGTCACGAGGACAACTAATTTAAGCTAAACAACACAGCAAAGAAAAATTTATATCTACAAATTAAATTGCAGCAGGAAGTGTGATTATCAACATAGACAATAAAATAAAATAAATGCTCAGATCAACTTAAGATTAACATACGCCAGAACCTACGTACCTTATGCTATTGACATGGGCCTAAGCCTACAGAAACAATCAATTCTTAAAACTAAAATTATCTTTGATAGTTATTACCTTACTATCTCCTCTAGTTAATCCAGCTAGCTGTTGATTACCACGCTATCACTTAAACTCCCTTCATTATTATGCGTGTCTATCGAACTTCTTTCCGGTTAAACAAATGCATTTTGTCCCGTAATCCAGCTTCTTGTTTAATCTTTGTTGACAAAACTGTGGCCAATCATATCAGTGTTATTTTTATAAATTAATTAGATTTACTTTTAATTAAATGCCATAATTTATCATACACCCAGTTTAAATTTCACTTCTAAGCTATAGACAATAATCACATTTACCTTTCGTAATGTATTTTCAATATTCACAATACAGCCGTCATGTCTTTCTTTTATCTGTTTCTAGATTACAGATCTCGTGGCCCTTTAAATATTAATATATATTAATATAAAGAGACATTGACCAATCAGATTTATCGTTGCCGGTTGATGTTTGTATTGCTCTTGAAACCCATAGAGATGCATGCGTGAGCAATGTTACTAGAGTTGGGACTTTTTTTGAAGATAAAATTTACATTATTTCATGGTTTAATGTATTTATAATGTTTTAACCTTTGATTTGGGCTCTAAATATTCGTTTATCTCTTGCATTTATTATTGAATTTCAATAGAAAACAATAGGTTTTTTTTACGAAAATATTAATATGTATTCAACCTAAAATTTTACAAGACTCAAAATAGTAAAGAAACTGTATCAATTACGGGATTAAAAAAAATTAGTAGCCATTTCAAAAAATCGGTCACTTTATTGTCTCGAAAACAATAACTGTATCAGACATGTCACGCACAAAAAAAGATGAGGCTCTAACGACGTGTACCGAGGCATTTCCACAAGTCGTTATTTTTTTTCATAAAATTCATTCCAACATTCACACGCTCACTGTATAATGAGATTTTTTTACGGCTGTTGCTCTCCTTTTCTGAATAGAGTATAATATTGCTAATGACCACCTACATACAAAGGCAGATGCATATGAGAAACCTTATTATGTAGTAGGCAGCTATGTAATAAGCATGAAAAGAAAATGCATTTTCAATCTCCAAGTGACCTGAATTTATTCCGTCTAGCGCACTCTCAAACGAAATGAGCGATTGTTCGCGGAAAGAGTTTATGTGAATATAAAAAGAAGTGTCTTAGTTTGTAAGGACATCACAAAGGAACTATTCGTTCGGCCTTTTGTCATTTCTCAGCTTTCCCTACATCTCACCAGTATTTTAGTAATAGCCTGAAATATGTATTTTGTGGAATAATTTTCATATCGGCTAATATACTTATAATTAACTTTTTTAATTTATGAATCAATCTTCTTATGCTTGTAACGCTCTGACTATGGAATATAGAATCTATGGACTATAGAATCATAACTTCTGCTGATGATTCTAATAATAATAACAATAATAGACTTGCATAGGAGAGGGGGCGACAAGATGGACTTAGGTTGGTAAATTTTCTAAAAATTCGATATGATGTAGTGCTCGGCATCCTGATTAAAAGTTCTCATGGGCACAATTCAACCCTATGACCAGTTTCTAGTTTATTCATATTATTTAGTAGTAGTTTTAATGTGGAAATAAAATTAAAGAAAATTGATGATACTCAAGTGTACAAAACACAAAATAAGATGCCCTTTTTTCACTCTAAGCATAACTGCATGTCAATGATTTTATTTAAATAATATTCTAAATATTGAGGTTAATTGGTGATATATTTGGAGCAGGGAACTGTTTAGTCTTGTCATATTTCACGCCGATACATGAAAAATCGTTTCACACAGAACAAGCCCCATTCAATTAAGCTCTCGAGAACGTCGGAAATGTCTAAGATGGTTTTGTAGGGTAAAGAGTGAAAAATATTCCTAATGTTCTAAAATAAGTTAGCGGAAATCCGGAAACATTTAGCAAACTTGGAAAAAGCGAACCGGATAAACCAGGTCTACAAAGTCTATTGAATATAAAAGTTTATCGTGCTTTTGTTTTTCCTTCCCATGAGAGTTTCCTCTATCCCAGCCGAATTATTGGGGGAACAAAGGATACTACAATGTACAATTAGAGAAACGGACGCAGTCACTTTAAAGTAGACTTAGGTTTGCCCTGGGTAATTTACAGATTGCAGAAGGAAAGAAATCCTTGTCGTAAAGCATTAATCGCATTCTCTCTAAGCGATAGTTCACAGGCAACTGTTTTAAAATTGAAAACAATTAACTCAATTGGTATATCTTCTTTGACTTTAGGCTCTTAGCATTTCTTGGTGTGGTCCTGAGGGATCGTTTAACTTCTGTTTCATAAAAAAGCTACGTTTGAAAATGTATTAAAGGTGAAGTTTAAAAATTATTTCCCTACATTTGAAACTATTATATAAACTTTTAATTTACGTTATTATTATTAAAATATCATTTGATAATTCTGAAGAATCTGAAGAACATTTATATGGTAAGTATATTAAATTACAAAGTGATAAAACGCTATGGAAATATTTCTAGTCTCACAAAAATTAATTAAAGCCTTATAGGTAAATCATTTAGAACATCATAGGTCACTCTGTACTCTGTACTGTTGTCTTTACACTGTACTCTCTGCAGTCTGCAGTATGCTACTAAATTTGAATAGGAGTGAAAATGACGTTGCTAAATATAACTGGGTCACACTGGGAATATTTATGGAATAGTCAAGACCCTCGATTAAATGATGCTAACGTGATTTGTTGTTAAATAATTTACATATTTACTTCCGCAACAATGATATTAAATGTAGGTATACGACGACTCTTGTCGTCGTATACCCCTCTATATAAATATATAAATTTTAACCAAGAAAACCTTCTCGCTATAAACAGCATCACTAAGAAAACTTTACATCAAAGAATTATAGATCAAACCTGCACAGTCAATAACCGTATCTCGAGTTTCTCTGGATGGTAACAGCTATATGATTAATCCAAATGTAATA
Source organism: Tetropium fuscum (assembly GCA_964058915.1). Lineage (NCBI taxonomy): Eukaryota > Metazoa > Arthropoda > Insecta > Coleoptera > Cerambycidae > Tetropium > Tetropium fuscum. The sequence goes on from CAXKVY010000394.1 coordinate 21,188, forward strand.
TGTACCATTTGCACTGGACAAGTAAAAGAATCTCATTTTCATATATTGGTTCAATGTCCAATGTATGAGAATTTTCGAGACCAATTTCTCAATAAATATTTAATTTTTACTACTGTCCGAGATATACAAGCTGAAAAAATAATGGTTGCTTTTAGAAACATACAACAACGTTATGTTTATGCTGTTGAATCCTTCTTATTTTTTATAAGGGCGCCAGTTGTATGACCATAAATTTCTTGATTTAATTGAAGGGTCACTTTATAGTCATGAGCACTCTCCCGTTTTAGAGGGGGTCAATTAGGCTTATTAGTTCTTTTTTATAAAATTTTTTAAATGATTTGTTGATAATGAAAGTTAACGACTCATTATCATATAATTTATGTATGCAATTTTTTTTAATGTTAAATATTTTTTTAAGTTCAAACTTGTATTAGTTATATTATTTAGTATTTTAAATTTATTTCCCTGAATTTGCAAAACAAGAAAGAAGAAGCTGTGATTGTATATGATTATGTTTATTGTAAGATCTTGTTAAGGAAATTCGAAAATCAATCACTATCCTGCGAAAAACCTACTTAACTTAAATCTAATTACATCGGACCAAGTCCTGTGAAACAATATTTATTAAATTTAACGAATTTAGATTGTTTATTGCCTTGTTGTAAAACTTGTCACTTTCGATTACACTTATACGCGAACTAATAAACTGCTGCTGGGCTCTGGTGGTGGTGTCATCTAGCGGGATATCGCTGCACTGCGTCTGGAATGCTGACTGCCTTTGCATATTTCTTCTGTGTCTTGGGCTTTATCTACTCTCAAATTTTTCTTACTTACTGCTGGGCTGTAGTTTTCAATCTGCTATCACTTGATAATCACTATGGAAGTGTTTTTCCTGTTCTTGTTGGTCTATCTGGATTTCTACGTTATGACTTTTTCAACTTAAAAAATAAATATGAGGTTCGATTGATATCGAAGTTAATATATTTGGATTTACAGCGACTAAAGCGTCTACCAAAATCTGTTAAATATATATATAGGTTGTTATTAAAAAAATTACTATGACGTCAAAGGTCTTACAAATATGGCGGAAAAAAATAACAAAAGACCTCACAATGAGTTTGTGTGTCTGTTATGGCCGGGGTTTAAAATATGATTTTCTTTTCCAGGAAAAGGCTCTTGAAGGCTATTGTCAAAAAGTTCAGGAGTTCTGTCCTAAGGCTCCAGGGCCTCAGGGTCCCCAGGGCCCTCAAGGACCAAAGGGTGATCACGGCAGCCCAGGATTAAGGGGATTACCAGGAATTCCCGGAGATATGGGTTTGTTCTTTTATGCAAAATATGCAAACATTTTCAAAACATACTCTATTAAACTCTGTTAAATTGCGTTTTTTTTGAAAAAATTATGATGTAATCTAGCAAATATTTTTACCACAGAAAAGAGCAGAAACTGCACCAGATACACGAATAAACAATTTAATTGTCATTTAAAAAATGTCAGTTACGTCATTATTTCAAAAACTTCTTATCAAGAAATGTCACATACAAAAAATAAGATCATCTTAAAAACAGATTCCGACTTATGCGCGACTTGTACAGAAAAGTCGATCATTTTTTTATCGATTTTTTCCATCCTGTACACGCTCAATGTATATGATGACTGGTTTTCATAATTCATCTGCTAATTACGCACTTGAATTATTCAATATAGTAGTGCAACTACGTTAAAACCTGATGAACTTACTAAATTACCTGTTCTAATTATATAAGCCTACATCTCCACCTACAGAAGTTACTTATTTTGCATGTTTGGGGAGCATATTTTATTTTATTTACTTTTGTTTCTTAAGTTGTTAAATATATAATTTGTTTGACTTGTTTCATGCATCCTATATTTTGATTATTTATGCTCTTATTTTTGTAGGAAACCGCGGTTTTATGGGTCTTCCAGGTCCTAAAGGTGACAAGGGCTATAACGGTTTGTTTGTTTGATTTATTTTCCGTTATTCAATTGAAATGGATATTTTAGTTTTTCATTTATTTATTGCCCATTTGCATTTATTTTTTGTTCTTATAGGGAAGGACGGGTTAGATGGTACGAAAGGTAATAGGGGATATGCAGGTTGGTTGTATAATTCTAAACTTTTGATTTATTTATATCATCATTTGGACAAAGAACTAAACTATTTGCTCTTCACAGGTACCCCGGGATTCCCTGGTGTGAAGGGAGAGCCTGGTCGTCCGGGATTGGACGGAAGGGACGGCATTCCTGGAGAACCAGGACTTTATGGTATGCCAGGTAGGAATGGTCATGACGGATTGGCCGGGAAAGATGGAATACCTGGTCGAAATGGAAAGGATGGAGTCAATGGTAAGTGCAAGAAGACTCTAGGCAAATCGTTATCATTGCCAGTCGGCATTAGTTTGCTGTGATGAATTTCATTCCGTAGCCGTTCCATATCATTTATTTTTATGGAAAATACGGAAATATGTGATTTTTATTGTAAACTATGCCATAAATGCCATGTAGTATTGCATAAATGTGTAAAATCAGTTAATTGCCTAAGTAACGAAGGTGTTATAGAGTGATAGATGGTAATCTTGGTGGGTACTATCTTTGAATACATGGACATAAAAATATAAAGGTAGATGGCGCATGTTTGACATGTTTCCTTATGTAGAAATTCAGACCTGACATATTTTAATTCAATATTGAAATTTATTTACATTAGAGCATTTTGATATAACATATATTTGATATAATAGTAACTGGTCAGATTATATTATGTGATAAAATACAACATTAATTTATATTGTATTTATATTATAACTTGTTAATTCCAGTGAAATTTTAACATAAAACATTTTCAGTTTCAGCCACGAATATTAGAGAACACATTTTAAATTAATATACTGTGCTCTATCATTTTCAGCATTATAAATTGTAGTGGCGTTGACATCGTATCATTTTATTTATCCTGTTAACCCGTTACATTTGCTCGCCTGGCTTGCTCGTTTTGTGTTTATCCGGCTGGTAGCATTTCTGATACGAACTGATGATGACAAGTGGTCAGACCTTACGGCAGTGGTTCAGTTTAATAAGCGGTGAAAAAGTATCTAATTTTATATAATTTACATTTTCTCCTCTTTCCATCCCACTCCTTATTCCATGATTTTATCACCTACATATATTAAAATCAAAAAAATATATGGAATAATTATTAATTCCTGATTTCTGTCCACTTCAAGGGAATAATACGTATTTTCAAACCTCTTTAGAAGTCAGTAATGTATTAGTGTATTAGTTATAGTTACATTGTATATATGTATTAGTTACAGTGTCCTTTTGGTTCCATGACAATATCAGCTAGTTGCTAGTTTTAATTAGTTTGAGGAAATTTGCTTCTATCGATGGAGGTATTCATCCAGAAAGTCCTGGATAGGTGTACCAGAAATTATTGTTGAGTTATGGGAAAATGACGACAGATCTGACAAATAGAAGAAAAGGAAAATCTCTGGGAAAATCCAAATCCCCCGCTCACAATTTTTTTCACAGACAGAAGTTTGTGATAAATTATGAGATATACAATTTTTTTTCATATGTAATAACAGTGAATTAGCCATAGATGTTGCTCAACTTTTGTTGAAAAGTGAATCTGAAGTTTTAAAAATCAAGCTGAAAAAATAAAAGCACACGTCCATTGACACATATTTTAACAAAAATTGAATTACATACCTATTTGCATTCTATAACAATTACATATTATATAATTTATAATTTAAGTACATTAATTATGCATGTATACCCGATTTACAAATATGTATATAATAAGATATAATTATAAAATGGTATTGTAAAATTTTATTCCTTTTTCGATTAGTTAGACAAATAAAAATTTTCTACGCAAAAATCGTCGATTAATGGCCACTAATTCCAGTATTTTGGTTGGCCACTATGGAAGGGTTTCACTGGCTATTTATTTTTGGATTCAGAAAATTCAGGGTCTGAAAATATATGGGTTGCTCTATTTAAAAAAATATTGTTCCAATTTCCACCCAGCATATTTTAGATTTCCAGAATATAAAGATCGTTAAAGATCTTCGTAACGATGTCAATATGGCAACTTTGAGAAGCGAAAAATTTGATTATACACAAAAAATGCTACATATAATTCATAGCAATAATGCTTTCATCAACATGCTAAGCTATTGAGTTTTCTTTCAAATAACATTGATAGATTAATCTATTTATTTCAGGGATGAAGGGTGACAGAGGCCCTGCAGGACCTCAAGGACCAACTGGACAAAGGGGTGAGTTTGATATTAATTCAATCCTACAAGAAGCTCATTTATCAATATTCCCTGCGCATTTCAATTTCGCATAAGACTCTTTGTTTGTTATTATGAGAAATTTTGAGAAACAAAAATTTATAAAACCACTGATCAACCATGCCATGTTTCTTGCATAAAACTTTGTATCAGATGAAGTAAAAACCATTACAAATAAAAAAAACATTTTAAAAGATACATAAAGGTACATAATATTTTGCACAACCATTTATTATAATGCGAGTTCTAATCTTATTCATTTAAAATATATGTTTATTTATTGCGAGGTATGTGATATTTTAATTCGCAAAATAATAATTTTAATGCTTAAAGTTCTTATCATAATGAGCGCTTAAATCATACCCTTGTTATGTTATTATTTTCATAAGTGTATTATTTGTTTTCCATTAGGACTGACGGGACCTAGGGGTAGACCCGGCAGGCCAGGAAACCACGGGACTCCCGGAATTCCCGGAATTACGGCGTGGAAAACTATGGACAAACATAACACCACGTATCTTGTCGCTCCTTCTATAGCAGGTAAGCCTTCATGTATTTAAACAAAACGTTTATTGTAGGTACATTTCTGTGCAATATAAAGAAGAGGGAAAAGTCATATATGGTGGCAATAATTTCGTTGTGTCGGGCGTAAATTGTAACGTATCTAAAATTAAATTCAGTTACAGTACAAAAACATAAATTGTTTGAATAAAACTTAAGAGACTAAAATGTTGCGGATCGAAGCAATCTGTGCACATCAAATTTTAAATAAAGAAATGTCGACGCGTTAAAAAATTTTGATGAAACATATTATAGGGGTTGGATTTTTTAACCCCTTGTAATTATCTCACACAAAAACAAAGAAAAACAGAACTCCCACAATGTATGTATGTATGTTTGTATGTATGTACGTACGTAAGTATGTATGTATGCATGTAATGGAATTTTTTGACGAGATTTTGCCCCACTTCAAAACGTCAGATTAAACTGAAACTTATCATGGACCGATGAAAACACAATAATTTGTCAACTTTGTCCGAATGCCCTCACCAGGGCCGTCAATAACCGGGTTAAAAAATATTCTAACATTGGCGCCTCCGGCAAAATATAGAAGTCACTGAAAATTATACATTCAATATAATATTGAATCCGAGATATAGATCTCGGATCACAGTACAAAAATTATTTATTTTTTTGGGAAAAATTAAATTATTGTTAAATTATTACTGACAGTTGTCAGAGTTTCATTCTTCTAAATTCTCTCATAGTCAGAAACTGGATAAAAATAATTTTTTTTACCACAACTTTAAATGGCTGTAACTTGGAAGGGAATGGGTTTTGGAAAAAATATAGGAAAGACCCTTTTACTTTTACTAACTAAATTTTCGAATGATTTCCCCAAAGTGGGGCAATATCCCCACGTTGGGACTGTTTCGGTCAAATTTGTATGTCTAAAAGAATTTTATAATAAACCAGATACAGCAGTAAAATCTTTTGCGCGATTTAAATCGATGTTAATCTACCTGACGCCTGGGCCACAATCACATTCGACCTCATTTCAGTTTAGATAAAACTGATGCCATTGTTATTAAGACAGATATATAAATAAATCATAGACGTGAATAAATTAAATGCGGTGTAATTCAGTTTACGAGACGTTCTTCTTCCCGAGTTCCCGACCTTTGCGTGTAATTTCCAGCCTTTCATTACTAATAAAATAAGATATCGGCGATATGTTCGCCTGTTTCGGCTGTCGCGTGTGCTGGAAATTCAAAATAACATGAGAAATATTGACAATTACAAAATGAGGTTATTGGCAGGGACATCTCGATATAAGACTTTTATTGATTGTTGCTACTTATCATATCAAAATTATATCACGATCTCATTATTTACTAACTTGTATTTAACATATTTAATTTTCATAATATTTATATGCTAAGTTGTTATAGCTTCTACGTGAACCAATATAACTTTTATGTACTTATCTATGTACGGCCCTTTAATTTGTCTTGGTAGATTTCTTCTTCTATACCTATATGGGCCACTATTCTTTTATACACTTTTGCAAATCCAACTAAATTTGCTACAATTTGAGCCTAACCCGAGCTCTCTAGGTCCATTATTTGCGGAGATACAGTCAGTGAAATATCGGAATTTTTTTCAAAAAGTGAACATTTGTTAGTAGTCATTTCAAGACACGTACCGACTAAACTAGTCCTAGTGAAAAGTCATGCCAGAGAAATTTGTAGAAAATTAAATTAACTTCATTTGATTTCAAAATGTCTAGACCTCATAGTTTCCTCAAAAACGAAAAAATTGTAAAACAGATTTTGGGGGCGAAATGATGCAAACATCAAATAAAATAGATCAGAACTTTGCTCTTTTGAAAAGGCCGGGTCTCATCCAGTCTGAATGACTGAAGGAGGGAGGGGTAGGGGGGGAGGAGGGATGAAGTTTCCCAAAAGTTGGAGGCGGGTCGTCATATATGATGCTGGTGATGTTGGTTTCTGAATGTTTTCTGAAATTGAGGCCATTTTATTATCCCTAGGGCAGTGAACACCATTCCGGACCAAAACCATCAGTTCGTCAGTACCAAATATGTCTCTTGAGTTTCCGGAATGATAGGTATCTCTTCGGATATAAAACAATTGCCTATTACAATTTATAATGAAGGTTGATCGGAAATAGTATGCTCTATATGGATAGTACATCTTTGAAAATTGCCTTAGCAATAATTTTGAATATTTTAAAATAAATATACAAAAGAATACGCTTCAAATACACTCCCCGGCACAAAATTCCGTCACCCTAAAATTTTGCCCAATTTTGATGTTTTATAACTTTTTTATTTTTCATCTGATTTTCATAAATTTTTTACCAGTCTGTAGATAAAGTTCATTGCGTGTCTTTTTAATTATTGTACTAAGTCATATTTTTCGTCCAGGCAATATTATACAGGGGTAAATCAAAGTGTTGTTTTTTGTCGTAAACTCAAAACACCCTGTGGAAAAATTGAGGCGAATAATTTTGTTTACAAACTGTTTGCTGCCATCTTAGACGTATTGTAAACATTTTGTTTTTTGATTCATCCCATTATCTCATTTCTTCTGCGAGCAGCAAAATTTTAAATGAAACGCTGATTTCAAGCTTATTTTTATTAACAAAAACATCCACTAGGTATATCACAAAATTAATTAACAAAGACAAATTTTAATAACGTGTATGTCCTCCTCTCGCAGCAATGACAGCTTGCATTCTTCGTGGCATCGAATTAATAAGATTACTTATTCTGTCTTGAGGAATAGCCTGATATTCTTCTGTCAGCGCCAGCCGTTAGTCTTGCAAGGTTAGTGGTTGCACAGGACGGCGACGGAGTGCTCTTTTAAGAACATCCCAAAGATGTTCGATTGGGTTGAGATCCGGGCTACATGCGGGCCAGTCCAATCTTGGAAGTCCAACCTCATCCAGATATTCGCTCACTACCCGTGCAACGTGAGGTCTAGCATTATCATGCATTAATGTAAATTGGTTCCCAATGAAAGGAGCAAATGGAACAACAATTTCTTGGAGGATTTCCTCAATGTAACGGTGGGCGGTTAGTGCTCCATTTTCAACAAATACAAGGTCAGTACGTGTATCGGTAGAAATACCCGCCCAAACCATGACTGAACCACCGTAATATTGCAGTCGCTCAGATATGGTGCAGTCTGCATATCTTTCATTTCTACGTCTGTATACCCGTTCACGACCATCCGTCGACCTTAAACAAACCCTGGATTCATCTGTGAATAGTACGTTTCCCCACTGTTCTACAGTCCAGTCAGCATGCGCTCTTGCAAATCTCAGTCGGTGTTGTCGATGCCGAGGAAGCAATTTTGGACATACTGCTGGCCTTCGTGAATGCAATCCTGCTTCTAACAATCTTCTACGGATCGTTCTTTCACTTACACTTACTCGACGTACCATTTGCAAGTCATTTTTTAGATACACAGCAGTAGCTCTTCGATCTCTTAAAGAACTCATAATGACAAAGTGATCATCAGCTTGTGTGGTCATTCTCCTTCTGCCAGAGCCTTGCCGCCTAATAAAGTTTCCCGTCTGTAGATACCTATTCCAAACATCACAAACTGTAGACCGCGCAATTCCCAGAGTACGGGAGACATAACTCTTATTGCGGCCATCCTCTATTAAGGCAACAATTCTACCTACGTCTGCTGTAGTTACCATGATGACAACACACTAAATTAACTGTACTGTCAAATATTCTGTCACAATAACCGCGTATTTAGCCAACGTCGATGTTTTTTAATTAAAAATGATAAAATTAACAGTGTTTCATTTAAAATTTTGCTGCTCGCAGAAGAAATGAGATAATGGGATGAATCAAAAAACAAAATGTTTACAATACGTCTAAGATGGCAGCAAACAGTTTGTAAACAAAATTATTCGCCTCAATTTTTCCACAGGGTGTTTTGAGTTTACGACAAAAAACAACACTTTGATTTACCCCTGTATAATATTGCCTGGACGAAAAATATCACTTATTACAATAATTAAAAAGACACACAATGAACTGATCTACAGACTGGTAAAAAATTTATGAAAATCAGATGAGAAATAAAAAAGTTATAAAACATCAAAATTGGGCAAAATTTTAGGGTGACGGAATTTTGTGCCGGGGAGTGTATTATAAATTAAGATTTGGACAGTTACTCGAATGACGATTTTGATCCTACATACATAAATTATAAAAATCTCTATTTGCAATGTTATGTATCCATTTGGGCTGCACTTCGCTGTATAATTTATGTTTTTAGGCATTTTTAGGATATAAAAACGTTCATATTTTTAACAATTGAAAATATAATATTGCACATTCTTTGAGGGAAATCCAGTGATGTATTTAATACCTGCAATCACGCCTTGCGAAAAAGCCGGTATCGATGCCATTTATAACTTGTCTAATAACTCAAAATGTTCGGCGGGTGGGTTATATGAATAAATTTATTAAAGGTAAAGTGCAAAGTAATTTTAGCGGAGGAACTTCGAAAGTTTGCGTAAAATATGTGAACACGTCATTTATTATTCTGTTTGGGAAATATTTAATTTTAAAAGCGTTTAAATCTTCTAGCCCCTCTCCAATTTATTACATGAAATTTGATATCGCGGAAAATATGCATTTATAACTGGAAAATCGTTAGAGGCTTGCTTATATGCATATGTTTTGTATACAGATTTTGCCAAAGACTTCAATCGCATCGATCATTAATTATTACTACAGAAATTGGCAAAGTTCGGATTTAACTTAAATCTGTTAACATTTTTGCAAATCCAACTAAATTTCCTACAATTTGAGCCCAACCCGAGCTCTCTAGGTCCATTATTTGCGGAGATACAGTCAGTGAAATATGGTATATTTTTTCATAAAGTGAACATTTGTTAGTACTCATTCCAAGACACGAACACGAAACTAGTCCTAGTGAAAATGGTCCTAGTGAAAAGTCATGCCAAAGAAATTTGTAGAAAATTACATTAACTTCATTTGATTCCGAAATGTCTAATCTCATAGTTTCTCAAAAACGAAAAAATAGTGAAGGGCAGTGAACATCATTCCGGACCAAAACCGTCAGTTCGTCAGTACCAAATATGTCTCTTGAGTTTCCGGAATGATGGGTATCTCTCCGAATATAAAACAATAGCCTATTACAATTTATAATGACGGTTGATCGGAAATAGTATGCTCTATATGGATAGTACATACTTTGAAAATTGCTTTAGCAATAATTTTGAATATTTTAAAATAAATATACAAAAGAATAATACCCTGCAAATATTATAAATTAAGATTTGGACAGTTTGGAAATATTTAATTTTAAAAGCATTTAAATCTTATCGCCCCTCTCCAATTTATTACATGAAATTTGATATCGCGGAAAATATGCATTTGTAACTGGAAAATCGTTAGAGGCTTGCTTATATGCATATGTTTTGTATACAGATTTTGCCAAAGACTTCAATCGCATCGATCATTAATTATTACTACAGAAATTGGCAAAGTTCGGATTTAACTTAAATCTGTTAACATTTTTCAATCTTATTTAACTGATATACCCCAATTCGTACTCTATAATGGATATAGTCCGCTGGAGTACCGCAGGGCTCATATCTTGGGCCTCTACTATTTTTATTACTTTTTAATGATCCGCGAATAGAGCTACAATGTGAATGACTGTTATTTGCAGATGATCTAAAAATATATGAAAGCATAATATCTTAATAGAAATGTATATATTTTGAAAACAATCTGAATAGAGTCAGCAATTGGTGTGTCATCAATAAAGTAGGCATTAATGTTCCCAAATATAAAGTAGTTACATACACGAAAAAGAAAAAATATTTTAATTACAACCACACAGTCAATCGTTTAACAACTTTCGAACGACCAAAGACAACCGAAAACTTAGGCATACACTTTGATTATGAATTAAGTTTTGTAAATCACATAAATATTAAATCAAAAATCGAGTCAAAAACCTGCGAGATATGCATGAAAACGATTTTCCCATGCCTTTAATTGATCGTCTCTATTCGTTTACTACTCGATTTGAAGTTACAGAATAGGGCTGATTATCTATCAATATTCCAGAAAACATTCTATAAATTCTCTTCGGATAAGTTACTTCCTTATTTACGGTCTGTACTTGTCTAATTAACACGCTACCCTCATAAGCGTCGTGATGTATACAATGTCATAAATCAACCGGTAGATAAACACACACATCTGGCTGTCATAAGCACCTGCCAAGGTTTCCAAAGAAAACCTCGTATATTATGATGTCTACATAATTAACTTCATTCTCATATTATATGCCTTAGTAGAATATGTGTTGCTGGAATCGGGAGAAATATGACAAAGAAATCTTAATTAAGAGGAAGTGTGGCGTTGTATTGAGCGGTGATTATGACTAGCGATAAAATTAGCTTTATACATAGTGGATATATGTAGAACCAAGCGGGATTTATCTGCAATATAGAAGCAGTAAATAAACAGTTTAAACAAAAGCTTTTTTTCTTCATATAATTCGGATTTTTTACAGCTGTTGCCGTCTCTCCGTCCCCAGTCTCCATCTTGTCCTATCGAAAATCTCGTCCCTTTCCAAGTCTCTTGACATCATTGCCTCATTTATGTCATTATGTCATCTCTCCAACTCCTCCGTGGTCGTCTCCTCTTCCTTCGTTCTGGTGGTATCAATTCCAGTACCTTTCTGGGCCATCTGTCCACATTCATCCGCTTAGATGTCCAAACCAGGTTAACTGCCGTTTTTGGGCAAACTTTCAAATTCCTTAGTCAACCATTTTGATAAGTCGTAAGTCGGAGATCCAATAGACGATACTATTGGACGCACCGACTTCCCTGGCTTATGAATTTTTGGTAGACAATACAATCTAGGTACAGTAGGGTTAGACACACGTAACCCATTCTTAACAGGTGGAGTAATAAGGTTGTTACATGATTTGAGGACATTTTTTATTTCAGTGGTCATTCTTGGTAAAGGGTTTCTAGTAAGTTCTTTATAAGGACCATTACTAATTAGGTTGTTTACCCGTTCATAATAGTCCTCTTTATCTAAAATAACAACCTTATTACCTTTATCTGCTTTTAAATAAAAACAGTCTTTTTCGCGCAATCTTTTGATAGTCTTTCTAGGATTCTTTGAGCATGACTTTCTATTTTCTACGTTATTAATTATATTTTTAGAAATTTGGTTCCTGCAAGCCACTCTGACGAGACCCTTGGATGAATCAGGCAGATATTGAATTGAACTTTCAATCCCTGCCACGACATCATCCAAAATCTGATCAGAAGAGGCTACAGCAAAGTTTAAACCCTTGTTTAGAAGGTCAAGTTCTTCTTTATCAAAAGAGTGTGACGAGTGATTTTCCACAATGTTAACGACCTTCCGAGGAACATTTTTTGGTACATTGTGAAGACATTTATTGTGAAGAAATTTTTTTGATAAATTTCGCGTTGATCGATAAAAACATGTTCCTCTGAAATTCGCACCATTGTTCATAATCTAAATTATTTAACTTAAAAGTAAGCTTCTTGTAAAGATCTTGTAAAGAGCTTGTATTTCAAGCATACTCCGTTTACTGTACATATAATTGATTTCTAAATCCAGCCATTTTTGTTTTGCAAATAAAGCAACCTTATTTGAAATATTCGAACAATTTGGAATTTTAACTTGAATGAAACTCGGAAAAACAGAATGACGTTTACAGGATTTTAGAAACCAAATATCAGAACCTATTAACCTAGATGACCGTGAAGTCATCTTACTACTGGATAGGGTTGGAACCTTTGATGTAACTGTAACACTCGGAGTAGTTTCCACAAACACCAAAACACTTTCACTCCGCTTGACGCGCGTTTCGCCAACCAAGTTGGCATCATCCGGAGACGATTAAACACTGAGTTCTCAAAACTGAAACTCAGTTTTTAATCATGTTAATGATAACAATAATTACGACTAAATAATTCTAAGCAATGGATTGTATATTAACTTCTGTAATAATAGTTTATTAACAATACGCATTAACTTTAGGAGCCCATTCGGGCCCAATGGGCCCCATAGTGGTTAATGAAGGCGACCACGTGCGACTACACTGCTCAGCCACTGGAACGCCAACGCCGCTTACTACTTGGCATCGGCTGGATAATCGTCCTATTTACAGAGGAGGTCCTTGGAAGGGTGAGTATTCCCGATTATGTCTAAAATATCCTTAGTAAGCGCTCGGTAAGACAGATGACCATCATATTATGACTGTGTCTTTGGTCTTACCATTTCCATCCTGTATCACTGTACCAATCCTGTATCCCGGTACATAGGCAATGTGTCGATTCACTTTCAGTTCTCATGGTTATTCCTAGCACCTGAACTACAGTTTCGAATCCCCTCTGATTATATTAATTACACATTTTGATATACAATGCAACTACAGATAATTGCTTTTACCTGTTTCGCTTTATTTTCAGATGTTCAGATAGCGGCCCCAACTCTAAACATAAACGTACTCAGAGACGACATGGGAACGTACGTGTGTATAGCTGACAACGGCGTACCTCCGCAGGCTAATCAAACGTTTATTTTAGAAATTTACTGTAAGTGAAGAGTATCTAATAAATTATTGATATTTCAATTATTAAATTACAATGAAAATTTAATTTTAAAAGTATTATCTGAATTGAATCACAGTATCACAATTATTTTGTCCATTAACACAACCCGAAGTAGTAGCCTTTCTTTTCTTAGCTATATGCTAGAAAATATTGAAGTCGATAACATAATCCATAAGTATTTAAAGAGAAAGTGATACTGGAATTGCCGGTTTGGTTAAAACTAAAAGAATTTATTTGATCTTAATATATTTTTAATAGGAAAATTCCCATTTTCACACTGGCTCATTATTCAATTTTTCTGTTAGTTCTTATGCTAGTATCTGTTCCGGTAAATGCGTTTTATTATTAGCCGTAAGATAGACTATCGAAGTTTTCTTATTAACCGAAAAAGTATTTATTTCCCTACTCAATGATGTGAGGGGTAGCATTGAAATAGCGCGTCAGTTTTTATGCGATATTAATCCATCAATGTCTTATCAATAGTTCCTCCCATCATCCGAATATCGAATCAAAAGGTTGGAGTTGTAAATGGATCAACAGCCGTTCTGGAGTGTGAGACGCAAGCATTTCCCGAACCTGTTAGGTTAGTATCAGTGGTGGGTAGCAGCAGTAAATATCGATTGTTTTTTAAACTTCAAATGATATAATAAAAGTTACCGTTATCATTTTCTGGGAGCAAGAGGAATGTATGAAAGGTAGAACCTTAAATCGATAAGTTAAATGAATTATTGGCGCATTATATAGTTTTTTAAATGTTTCCTGTAAATTTAACAAATTTATTATACAGGTACATGGAAACAAAGTTGATTGGGGTAAATGCCAATGGGAAACATTGTAAATACCGCAGGGGTAACTGATATTGGGAGAGTCGCACATAAATATATGTAAACATGTTGCAAAACGTATCCCGACTTTGTCATTTCGTGAAATATTTTATATACACGTCTTATCTGTCTACCTGGAAATATGCCGTGTGGTCCAAAAAGATTTTGAAATAGTCAGTTATATAAAGAATTTGCAAGATATAAAGTTTTATTAATACATGAAAACTAATACCTAACCCCCTATTTTCAGAAAAAATAAACCTAAGAAAACTTACTGCTCACTAAATTTCGTCAGAGGATTGATTCTTGATCTATATCGGGCAAAATGTCGTTGATATTATATTCTGTAATTTTTTTATAAAAATCATGAGACACCATCAATATATGGCATGAACTCAATTAATTTTCTTTTCTTTTCTTCGGAGATTCGGAGAAATTTGGAACAAAAAAAACAACTTCTCACTTCAGTTTATCCTGTTTCTAGTTCACAAAATAAAATACATTGTAAGTGGTAAGGTGTTGAATATTTGACATTTGACCACTGTACAGTACCTAATCTACATAAGCAATTGTTATATATTTTAAAGTGTGTAGTGTGTTGTAGTAGTCCCTGAAGTTAATCTTTGCTGCAAAACTAAAATGCGCTTATTAATTTCCGGACAGATACTGGGAGAGATCTGATGGACGTCTCTTAGAACACGGTGATAAGTACAGAATAGACAACTCCATTGGAAAGGACGGCTATAAGGCAAGAATGCAGCTGAATATTACTAGGGTTCATACCTTAGATTTGCGTTTCTTATATTATTGCATAGCCAAGAATGAGTTACAAAGAACGAGGGGAGAATTCACCCTATATGGTAAGTTTAGGATTAAGCATCACGGTGAAAAGTCATCTAATATTTTGTTATCGAAGGAAACCAAGGAAGTTATGTTTTGTTTTGTGTAATAACTTCCTTAGTGATGGTAATAATCCAGAGAGAATGCAATTGGCATCAGAAACGAGAGCCACGTGTAAAATGTGTTTGCACAATAATTAAGAATTTAATTAGTAAAACTATTATAAATTGTTAAGACTTAAAAGTAGTGATTTCCAATATATTGAATCTAATTTAGAGAAGAATTCAAGTGATTATAGCAAGATCTTAGTCAGAAGTAGATGTCTAGGATGTCCCTTCACAATATCAGTTTTCAGAAAATTACTATAATCACCAGTTTTACATTCGAATCAATCAGAGTTCAGAGCAAAGTCAAATAAATTAAGCTAATGCAAAAAAGAATGTGGATAAGTTGCCGCGTAAATATTGTAAACCGAGGATCGCTTTAAATCCTAAAAAAATATCAGCTGACTAAATTTAACTTTTGACTTTATACCTCCAAGATTTAGCGGCAAATGCAGAAACTGATCCTGAATATAATTATGTTATCTTCGTCTTTACATAAATATGTCATAACTATACAGGAGCACATAAACCTATTAATTTAAATTACAGAAATAGACCCACGAAATCCCCCTCCCCGAGGAACTTCCGAGGAAAACACTGAAAAAATATTCGGCGTTCAACCACCCAACAAAACATCTACGGAGGAGTTGTGTCCTCCAATCCAATGCCCCGATTGCGATAGCAAGTGCAGTCCTAGTGGCATTTCCCTGATAGATCTCATTAGTAAATGGGACGTTAGGCAATACAACCAGAATCAGACCTACAAGGGGATCGGGGAACGAAATAAAGGTTAGTCAATTGAGGAATTTCATTCAGTAATTGATATAGTTTGGTTCCTATTTAATAGCAAAGAAAACTTTTGGTATTAAACTGACGGTACAATACAAATAAACGCAAAATAATCGTGAGGGGAGATTTTTGAATATTGTGTAGGGGGAGGGCGGAGCAAAGCTTGGCTTGAAATTTTCTTGAAAAAAGGAGGTAAGTTTTGGTTTTTTTTGCTATAACTCGGCTCTCCTAATGATAAGAAAATTCTGTCTGTTCTGTTTCGATCTGTTTCGATGCTTTTTTGAAGCTCTACAAATCCTATAAATTGTTCACCTACCATCGATCGTTGTTGAGATATCGAATGATTTCTTGCTGTTTCCTCCTTTCTCGTGACACATATCGAAAAAATGTCTCTTATGAAACTTGTAGAGCATGCAGTATGGTTTTCTGTATTTTCTGTATTCTGTATTTTCTGTATTCTGCTTTTTTTGGTCAAATATTGAAGATAATTTGAAGTCAAAGTTGAACAGGTCTTTGAGGACGCGGATACTTTGATCATAACCACGGCAACTGTAGAACTATCGATTTATTCTGACTGTTGAAATCATCGTTGTCTTTGATACAATTTACGCCGTCGTTGAAGGTGTAAACTATGTCTTCACAGACGGATAGAAGAAGAATGAAGGAGGCATATTTACTTTCAATGTAAGTGGTCTATAGATAAAAATGCCAATTTAGTACAAACAGAACTGGCAGGTATAACCATAGCCGCGGAAGAGATTGCTTGTCGATAAATACCGAGCAAGACAATTGGAATCTACACAGACAGTGATAGTAGACCATCACTACTAGCCCTGAATAATTCCAAACTGAAGGGTCGACATAGGAATGTCACCAAGCGCTTGTGAGAGCCTGTCAGATGAATAACGTCTCTCTATGTCGGGGCAAAGGATACTCACAGTGCACCTGCAATTAAGAAACAGACCAAGAAACTGACTGATTAAGAAACTAACTAATTAAGAAACTGACAAACTGACCAAGAAGGCAGCAAACCTGAAAATTCTTGGGCTTGGTCCTTCGAGTACATTACCAATTTCAGCGAAACTACAAATGATCAAGAAAAATACCCATAAGACGTTGTGGGATGAAACAAGTAGCTGTCAGCTGGCCAGACATCTCCTGAGACATCCCAGCGAAGAGACGGACGATTTGTAAGGAATCCTAACCGGACACTGCCGGGTAAGCAAGCACCTCGATAACATGAGACAAAGTGAGACACCCATCTGCAGAGGATGTGAACGAGACGATGAAACGGTTGAGCTTGTACCTTGTGAATGTCCCACCGTGTCATCGACCAGAGAATCCATATTGGGGGAACGTTGGCCTTCTATGGCCAATTTGAGGGAAATGCCTCTAGGCAACATCATCACCGGTCGATGGCCTAGGGAGACATTTCCCTTACGGAGGAAGCACAAGGGGCTCAATGAGGCCTAAATGCAGCGGATTTCTGATCCGCACTCCGATCAAATTACAGATACAGATACAGATGGAAGACTAATGAATAAAATAAACTTAAAAATTCACACAACACAAATTCATACATGAAAAAGTACGTAGGTAGAGTAAAGAATAGGGAAATTTATAAAAAAAATAAAAATAAATGTATGTACAGTAAATAAAAAACTAGAAGCAGTACTTTTTTGGATTTTGACCATTTGGATTTGACGATCGGCCATAGAAAAACTGAAATCCATTAAAAATGTGGGAAATTTTGTCTACTTTAGATATGTATAGGTCTTTAGATTTTTCTTTTTTCTATAAACCGCATAGTTCTTGAGATATAGGCGAGAAACCGAAAAATGTGCCAAATTTTTTAATTCTTTTGCGAAAAATAAGTCTCCGGGAAAATTTTCTGTCAGCAAAGTGCACATTCATGTTAAGCGACACAAAAAACATTCAGGGTAAGAAAATTACGACTATGGAAAAACTTTCCCTATTTGCCTTTCATTTTTCTAATACGCTTAGCCTACTAGTTAGAGGTAAAGAGCGATGGTACAGCTCGGCCTCCTCTTATCGAGGTCACATCTATAGCCAAGAATTTTGGCGAGAGCCTACTAGGTATATTATGTTATAAATTAACTTTGGCGTCTACAAAATCACGATCAAGGTCTAACTTTAATGTTGTTTTGATATATGGTGTATTTTTTGGACTAGTGCAATAAGTGAGTTATTTTTTTCAGCGAAAAATAAAACTTTTGGCATTGTAAATAGTGTTAAAAGTATTAAGATTACATAATAATTAACTGAGGATGATATAATAATTGATCTGAGAACACTTAGGCCAGATTATCCAATTTTTCGTTAAGATAATTTAACTAGCAGATAACGAAGTAGAATTTTAGAATGTTATTGTAATCAATATTCTGTATTATAACAATTTTCACAATATAAACTTCCTTATAACTAACTGTTTTAATTATTTATTATAATGCTGTTAGGTTCACAAAAATATAGCTGCTCCTGTGATTTAAAATTAAGACGTTTTCCGAGCTGAGACTAACGATTGTATCCACAACCCTTCTGACCGATAATCAGTAAATAATCCGAGCACGTACCAAAATGATTAATTGAAATGGCGCCTTTGGAATTACTCGTAGCTGGATAGCATTTAATTTTTGAATGATTGCTAATGGAATTTAAAGACCCTACATTTGCAGAATATTTAAGCCGCAGGATCATCAACAAAAATTTCATTATGTGAATGGATATCTAAATTCCTGAATGGATTTAATGTAATTCAATACGTTTGAATTTTTAGTACACCATATTAAAAATCCGATGGCGCACAATTGGACAGAACCTAATATATCCTGCGGCTTTGTATATTTATCCAGCAATAATGCTAATAAGGACGTAATAGCTTCACTGTTCCAACCTCATAAAAAATAAAATTAAGTTAAGTAAGATTACAAAGACAAGGTACGATTGATGGCATTGACGGTATTATTATCTTACGTGTTTGTTGATTTGGTTATTGTTAACGACGTTATTGTTGTTGATTTAAATTATTGGATATCGCTGATTTTCTGGTTTAATATGATTAGTGTTATCTTTTATAATGTTCCATATCGACCTGAATGTATTAGGTGCATTGTTTTATTGCATGTATGATTCCTTTATAAATTATTTTATAGTTTTTATAATAATTTTATTCAATACATTTTTTTTTATTTAAAGAGGTGCCTCGATTGCGCGTGTAGTCAAGGCATGAGTACTACTATACTATACTTATCTATAATATATACTATACTTATGTATCTTACTATATACTTTGGTATCTCGGAAGAAATTAATAACATTCAACAATTACATGTGGCGCCCGCGAGCTTCGTCATATTGAGGGCATTTTGACATAAAATGTTTGACTGAGAGTTGCAATGATCGCAGGAGGGTAGGTTATTGAATATTATCAGTCTTCTCGGTGTAATTTTATCCCTTCTACAAAGTTAGTAGAGTTGATGCATTTACCCTGGGTTGTATATCAGATAGCTTGAAATGTAAGTGGTACCAGAGGTTGCGCCATTTGTCTAACACTGTTTGCTTCGGGGCACTTTTTAGATCTCTGTGAAACTGGATCTCTTCTACGGGTAGGTCACACTCCAAGGCTTCAAGCTTAGCTGCTTGATCCGATCCAGGCAATAGTCGGGAAACCCAGACATAAGCTATTCAGTTCATTAACAATCCATAAATTAGGCGGCAAATAAGGTTTATATAAACAGTCTGGAGATGGTCGTGTTGGCCATATTTTGATCTTTGAACTTTGATAGAGTAAGTTTCGGCACCAAAAATCATGCGATCGGAAAAATATTGCAATATTGCAAGTCTACATTAGGGGTAGTTAATTTGATCTCTATCACTCCGCGGTTGCTTGGAATTAAAATATTAGTAACCTAGTGGCATGCGAAGCTACTGCCCTTTAAAAACCACCCCTTGTGCAAGGCAGCGTCGCCGCCGTCAAAATTTACTGTGCCAGTGTCCTTCAAATATTCAGGCAACAATGGAGTGAAGTCAACATTATTTAATCAATTTATTTGTATTAAGGATGTCTCGTTTTCAGAATGTGTTCTGTACGCTGTTGGTAAACCTGTCTACCATCGATTCACGGACCATACGTATGGTTCTTGGATGAGAGATGCTGCTAGTGCGCCAACGGAAAAGGAACACGAAAAGTTTTGGGTGACACATGAAAACAAGTCCAACGTTCTCTATGAGTACGACAATAAGACTATGTTCAGGCGAGACATTGCCAATAAGTAAGTGGAAAAATATATTAAATAAATGGCACAATTACTTTTGATAGATTTATTCATGATTTAAGTAGGTATATAAACAAATTTTTTTTGGTTGCTTTTTTTAATAACTGCATGATTCCTGCTGTTTAGAGATACATTGTATAATAACTCCGAATATAAAAGATATTGTCATGATTGAAGTTAAAATAAAATCAAATCCCAATAAATTTTGGCAGTTTATAAATAAAAAAAAGAAAAATAGTAATCTACCATTAGCGATGCATTATCAAGACGTCACTTATGAGGGTAATAAAAACATTGCAGAAATATTTTTAAAAAATTTAGCAGTTCGTTTATAAAATCAACTCTAGCGCTCTCGTCGATCCTAACACAGATATTTTGTGTCTTAATCGATTCGCTGATAAACCAGGGTTGATAATTTTGCTTGACCTCTGCTTTTCATCTTATGCGAGTGATGGTATGCCTTCTATACAAGCCTTGCTTACGTTTATATAGCTTCTGAATATCCAATGTAATACAATACATTAGTCAGCAATAGGGAACATGACTAACATTTTAAATACAAAAATAATTCTAGAAAACATAGCGTAACTTTGTAACAAAACGTATACTTCAAAAGAAAACAAGATTTCTAATTCCGCACGATCAGTATGAAGGATCCAAATAACGATAAAATTGAAGCCTGAAACTAGCTGTGACGTCACAAACTAAAACAGTCGGCGTTGCGCCGGAAAGCTGCCGATTGAAGTATGAAATCGAGCGATCGAGTGCTGGGATATCCCGTAGCCGACCGAATCGGTCTTTTCCACGTCGCGTCGTCTGTAAATTGTAGGCTATGGCACCATGAATTTGAACCTGTTTGAACGGGTCGCTCGCGCGCGAGACTTAAATAATTTACAACAAATTTATGAATGATGCCAACTTGGTTGGCGAAACACGCGTCGAGCGACGAAGTGAAAGTGGTTTGGTGTTTGTGGAAACTATTTCGAGTGTTCTAGTTACATCAAAGGTTCCAGCCCTATCCAGTAACAAATTTATTATTGGGAATTAAGTCGTCATATATATTTTGCATATTTTATTTTTCAGTATGGTAGAATATTCTTATGCAATAAGAAATTCACAGATTTCGCAATCCTTGCAACTATCGGAGATATTGGAAATGATAACAAAATATATGAAACATAATATACCGATCCTTTTGAGTTGTTTCGAATACGTCATATACTATGGTGCGCGTGCATGCTTGTGGCAATTTCCAGATTGGCTTCTATTGGCTGTGGCATTTTATTTTTGAAAAACTTAAGTATTACTAATATAATACACATCTCAATTTACGAGTTAGGTATGTAGTAAGGAATAATAAACATATTTTTTAATTAACCAACTTATATTGGATTTGCAGTTAAACTTAAAAAGACACTCACAGATCTTACATGTTACACAAGTATCGCAGGCGTATTGAAAATACCAGACACAACTGGTCAAATTTTCTCAAGTGAATTGAATAAAAATAAAACTCAGTTACGATTGTTTTGTTTGTTTGACCCTGAAGGTCTTGTCGTTTTAAACAGGTTATCTTGCATGGGGTGGTCAAAAATTACAGTCTCATTTTTTTTGTTTTCGAATGAATGCTATTCTTTAAAAAAGTTTTTGCTTGCCTAAAAATAGTGATTACTTCGTCAAAAATTGTGTTGTATACACAGGGTGGTTAAGAATTACAAAATCTTAAAATTTGAAAAGAGGAAACTGTGATTTTTGATCACCCCGTATAAAAACAATTGTGGCTAAATCATCATTAGTTTTTTATACGTGGTGATCAAAAACTACAAACTTTACTCTTGAATTGATTTTGTAATTTTTGACCACCCCGTACAAAAATCGTATTTTATTTTTGTCGACGTTATTACTATTTTTTGGGCAACTAAAAACTTTTATAAATAATATTTTCTTTTGTAATTTTTTACCGCCCTGTATAATAAACATAATTTTTGTCGACATTGCTTTAGGCAAGCAAAAACTTTTATAAATAATAGCTTTTCCCGAAAAGTAAAAATTTTTTGAGATTTTGTAATTTGTGATCACCCCGTATAAAAAATATGATCTTTGTCGTCGTCGTTACTATTTTTTGGACAAGTAAAAATTTTTATAAATAATAGCGTTTTCCCGAAAACTAAATTTTTTTTGAGATTTTGTAATTTGTGACCACCCCGTATAAAAAATATGATTTTTGTCGGCGTCATTACTATTTTTTGGGCAAGTATAATTAACGGAATTACTACTTATACTTGAACAGTTTTGATATTACAGGTAAAACTAATATTCATAAGATTAATAATTAATAAACACTAGCGGCCAAGTGACCCAGGCAGCTTTCACGATCGGGAATTATGCAGTGAATGCTGTCAGGCATTCTTTTTTATTTAAAAAATTATAAATAAGAAACAATTCAAATAATAAATTCATTATTCAAATTCATCAGATTACTCTTTTAAATGTGTATGCTGCTGAATGTATATTCTTAAACCGCGGCCGCTCATTAGCTAAATCAGAATATCTTATTTAGTGATTTATGATTTAATTTTTGCTATCATAATTCACAATGGGAACCTACTCATGTTGTATATACTACAAATTCGATTAAACAATTCGAAATTTTATAAGTTCATCCTAAATAAATTCGATTATAAAGGGTCCGCCAATAAGCGCGCTCGATCTTTAAAATGAAATAGCAAGTTGTGTGAGAGGTATAAATGAAATTTATTTTTTGTTTGAAAGAGTATTCGAAGGCATTATGTATGGAAAATAATATCGGTCAAATGTCCACCTCGGCTTCGCTGGGTGGCGCGCATACGAGAAGTCCAATTTTCAATGACTCTGGCGCACAAATCGGGCTGTATTTCATCGATGGCGTGGCGTATGTTGACTTTGAGGGCATCAGTGTTTTGTGGTTGGTTTGCGTAGACCTGTGATTTAAGAAAACCCCACAAGAAATAGTCTAGTGGGGTTAAATCGCACGATCTCGGTGGCCAGTTGATGTCGCCTCCGCGCGAGATAACCATTCCTCCGAAGCGCTCGTGCAGAAGATCCATTGTGGCGCGCGCTGTGTGGCTCGTAGCGCCGTCCTGCTGAAACCACATATCCTCGACATCCATATTGTCGATTTCATGCCAGAAAAAGTTCGTTATCATGGATCTGTATCGTTCGCCGTTTACCGTGATGGACACACCATCGTCGTTCTCGAAGAAATACGGCCCGATGATGCCTCCGGCCCAAAATCCACACCAAACAGTTACCTTTGCTGGGTGCATTGCGACCTGGTGGACCTCCTGTGGATTGTTCTCGGCCCATTAACGGCAATTCTGCTTGTTGACATTCCCATTTAACCAAAAATGTGCCTCATCGCTGAAGATGATTTTGCGACCAAAATCGGGGTCGACTTCCAACTGCTCTAAAGCCCAATCAGCGAAGATACGGCGCTGTCTATGGTCGTTTATTTTGAGCTCTTGTGTCAGCTGGATCTTGTACGGATGCATGCCCAAATCCAGATGCAAGATTCGGCGAAGTGCTGTTTCCGAAAGGCGGAGTTCCTGTGCGCGACGTGAAATTGACTGTCGCGGATTTTCACGCACACTATCGCGCAGAGCGGCGACATTCTGGGCAGATCGGACGTTTCGACGACGCGTCGGTGTTGGCTGATTGTTCACCGAACCGGTTGCCTCGAATTTGTTAATCAAACGACGGATAGTCGACTCAGCAGGACGATCAATTGCACCGTAAAATTGGCGGAGCGCGCGGAACGTTGCTCGAACCGATGAATGATTTTCGTAATAAGTTTTAACGATTTGCACATGTTGCTCGCGGCTGAATTGGTTCATGGTGATTTGTGAAGATACACTGAATAATAACAACTACGTTTGCCAACTCTACCACAAACAACATGGCCGCCATGAGCTGTCAAAGATCGAGCGTCCCTATTGGCGGACCCTTTATATCTCGTGTAAACACTAACGCCCGGTGTCGACTCTTTTAGGATAGGACCGTACCGGCTGAGCGATATGTTTATTGTTTATGTTATCGAGATGCGATAGACGTATTTAATTGCCTTCAGGGCGAGACAGTTTCGATAACTGTAAAGTATTTATGGGCTGCTTTGACGGCCCTATGAAACGAATAATATGTAGAGGTTTTGTTAGTTAGTTTAGAATAATATACGTTTGTAGCCTACACTTGTTCTTTTATTTTAATTATCGTTGGGCATTCGTTTTCACTCGAATTATTAAATTTATGAATATTATGATTATGATAATATCCCGATTATTCCCATCACTACTAGCAATGCGCCACCTCTTCCAACATAGCTGCACTGAATACTCCCCACTCCCCAGTACTCTTCACGAGCCGAGCGCTGCGGTATCTACATGTATTGCGTCACTCGATCGCGACACCGCTGTCTTTTGGCCTTGAACGAAAACTACTAACTTGGTACCCATATACTCTTGTCTAAACATAAACATTTCCAATGTTAAAATGGAAATGTTCCCTATTGCTGATAGTTATGAAATTGGAAAAATGAAAAAAATAAATTAGTAATATTAAAGATATTTTCAGGGAATATCACCTGGATCACCCATTCGGTGGTAACAGCCATGTGATATACAAAGGCTCATTCTTCTACAACGTAAAAGATACCAGCAGGATGATAAAGTTCCATTTAAAAAATCAGAGCTTGGTATCCTTCGACTTACCTACCAATAATACCAATCTTTCTCGCCTTTATTCCGGACAGTACAATTACATGGATTTCAGCGTAGACGACAATGGTCTGTGGGTAATATTTGCCGTTCCGGATTCTAATAACACGGCTGTCATGAAGGTAAGCATTATTCTAAAGTCGCAGCATCGTGTGATCTATTCCTGCTGTTAAATTTCTAACTACTATATTTAATGCAGGTAATTCTATTGAACTGTTTAAATTCTCAATGGCTTTTAGGTTGATGTTAACACGATGAAACCCGAGTATATTTGGAACATCAGCTTAGATCACCACAAAGTAGGTGAGATGTTTATTGTTTGTGGAGTGTTGTACGCCGTCGACAGTGTTACAGAGAGGAATAGTAAAATTAGATTTGCCATGGATTTGTACAAGAATACTCTTCTAGATGTGAATCTGTCGTTCTCTAACCCCTTCAGGAAGACCACGATGCTCGGATACAACCCCAAAAATACGGTATATAACAATTATTATAATTGGTGCAACTAATTATAACTTAGATAATCGAATATCAATTGCATTCGATTATATACCCGTCAGAATTTAATCAGAAATGTTAGCAAAATCCTTTTGAAAACCTTGATTAGAAGGTTTTCAAAAGGTTTTCATCTTGCTTTGGCTCCTGGTTTGGATCCTGCCATTGATATAGAACATTTAGCAGGCGTCACACCTTTGTGAACATAAGTATAATATATTTCCTTTCTCAAATTATTTGTCTGTATCCGAATTATTTTGCCATCTATCTTTTTTTTATTTTATTTATTTAATACAACAATACAAGAGTCGATCCAAACTCGTTACAGTAGCTTGAGAGCCAACTTCAAATATATATTTTTGACTTGTCTAATTCAAAACTGTTACAAATCATGCGCTGAATTATACCTATTTGAAATATGCTCACTTTACCCTTTAAACAACTTATAGAAGAAATACGAACGCCATAACATCCTTACATATTACTATTATACTGGAATAGAAAATGATGATATACAATAGGCGTGGTTTGATTATAAGGCACGCTTAGAAGCCAATTAAATGAAATCACCAACCCACTTGATGCGATTGATACGTATCAAATTGTAAATATTATTAGAATCGTACAACTTTAATAGTATATTACGCAACGACCATTTAATAACGTGTGCAATTCACATTTAATGTTATTAGTAATGTTAATACACTATTTTTTCGACGACCAGTCATAATAGAACATACAAGAATTAAAACTTTATATCTGAAATTTATTATTGATAAATTACAATTTAGGAAATATTATGGTAACTATTATAAATAGAACACGGAATGTGTCCATACTATCCAACTAATCCAGCTAGTGGATTTAAATTCCTTAGATAACTCATCAAAATATGCAAGCAAGACGTTTTCTGAGAAGCTGCTAATTTTATTTTTGTTTCTCCAATCCATGAACTGCGAGCAAATTTTTCGTACGTTTTTACTGATTTTGGTAAAAAAATTGTTTGCGGCTTTTGCCGCCTGTTCCACAATTTCTGGCGTGGTTACCTAAATTTTCAGTTTCACATTTCACAAGCTTATGATTCTTGTCTAATCTTCCACCTAATAACACGGTGTGTCTCGTTTTTCAGGAACTTTATTCGTGGGATAAAGGAAATCAGCTAACGTATCCTGTTCGATACCACGACATAGGATATAACATAACTGGGAGAGATGATAAGACAGAATCCCTTGACGATATAAAAGCCCAAAAACACACAGGATATTCGATAAATCATAATAATCAAAATAACGTAATAAACTCTACTTAAATCGAAGATATTTAGCTACGTTTTTTACCAAGGAACTACTTCGAAGTTATTAGTCATATTTTTCCTATATTGAACTTCTGTTTTATTTTATAATCTTTCTTATCTGCTGCTAATACTTCATACAAGTTCGAAGTAGGTACCTACGAAAATGCTATTTTTTTGCATTTATGGAAACATAAAATATATCCAATGTAAATAGTAGCAATGGTTTTTTATCCCGAAAAATAAATATAAATTTTACAATGTAGGTATAATATACGAGCCCCTTCCCATTTCAGTTGGCCCACCTAGGGATTAGTCAAAAATTTCATCTTATGGAGCAAAAGTAGAAGAAGAAATATACGACACGAACTTCCAAATTTATTTATTCTTTTGACAACTTCTTTTAACCACAAAAATACATCTTAGGTGACTGAGACTGATAACTAACACAAAATGAGAATAAAAAGAAATAAATGTGAACAAATACGTTAAATTAACAAAACAACAATTTTATAATTTACCGCTGGGTAACATCACCTTTATTACAGCCGAAATTCGTTGGGGCATAGTATTTACCAAGCCTTGGCATAATTCTGGTGTAAAAGAATCCCATATTTCCTGAAGCCTTTGCTTCGGTTCAGGGATTGTTCGAGCAGGGTATTTCCCTAGCACCTTTTTCATCTCGCGCCACAAAGTTTCAATGGGTGATAGATCCGGACTACTAGAAACCCGTTCCAAAAGTGGTATACCATAGTCCTCCATACATTTTAAACTTCGTTTTGAGGTGTGTCATGCTGCGCCGTCCTGCTGAAACATAAATTCTTGGCCTGATGTCAAACACTCTTCCATGACCGGTAAAAGTGATTTCTCTAAAATGGCCAAATAATCAATTATTCAGTTAAAGTAATTAAGATAAATCCTCAAGGCCTCAAGGCACCAGCGTTTTCAAGTGACATAAAATTGTTGGGCTATCAAAAGGAGTAAAGGCATAGTGTGACTATGTTATGTCCAGCGCAAGGCTACCCGTTTCCTACTTTCAGGTAATTCCGTATATCAATTCTTGTTAATTATGTTTTATCAGAACCTGTTGGATTGAAAGCTCCCACTTTTTCATCTTTATGAAAAAGTTTTTCATATGATACACGTGTGGCACAAGGATTTGTACTTCTTTGCCCTGCTCAAGCATTACCCGTTCCAAAATTTAGGTAATTGTTAAATGTTTTTTTTATTTAGAACCTTGGTTATAAGGCTCCTTCATTCTCTAATGATACGACGAGTATCTCATACACTCGCAGTGTAGGACAAGGTTTTGGTCTCTTGTGTTTAGCCCAAGCTTGCCCATCACCCTATTATAGGTAGGTATACCTTTTTTCCTACTTATTACCTAGAGCGTGGGAAGCTTGGGAAGCGTGAAGCCTAGAAGCGTGGGAAGCCAAATATTTGTTTGTATCCACGTTTCCGACAATAAAATGGAGTTTTCCTACTCCTTTTGATGGCATGCTTCCCCACACCATGACGGATGCAGGAAATTTGACTTTTCTTTTAAGACAGAGCATGGAATGCTTCATTTTTTTTGCGAATGACTCCACTTCGACTATCTCCAACACAAACTTCGAATCGGGCCTCATCGCTCTATTGTATTGCACGCCATTGCTGAGATGTCCAATCCTTATGTTCTTTTGCCCATCTTACCCTATTTTTCTTCTGCCGTGGTGTTAAAAGTGGCTTTTCTTTGGCCTAATGCAAAATTGTCACTTTTAATTTTTCTAGTTCATTTTTTTTATTAAAAAACTTACCTTATAAGTCCCAAATCCTAATTTGTGAGCCGCTCTGTGAGTTGTTGATCTTGAAATACGTCTTTCAACGGCATCACTCCACAGAACACTTAACTCGAGGTAATTGGCACGTCTGTTTTTCTGGATAATTCTTCTTAACGCTCTTCTATCACAATCTGTAATCTTGCTTTTTTTTACATATCGGGGCTTTGCAGCGACTGAACTCGTCATTTTATATCTTCTAACTATATTTCTTACACTATACCGCGATAATTCTAATAAATTTGCAATTTCCGAGTTTGACTTTGAAACCCACAATTGAAAAACTTAATAATAAGTGAACGAATTTTGTCATCCATAACCTTTCCTCTGCCCATTTTTAAAGAACACAACTACTTTGAAGCTGTATCAAATGAATTCTGACAGCTATGAGTATTAGCAATAATTGTTTAATTGTTGTGGCGTCTGTTTTCCACGGCCACCTTCGAATTGTAGGCTTACTTTGCAATGAATAAAAAAACGGGTTGTACGCCGTACTTGCAACATTTTGCTTCTTTGTTACACATTTGAGTGAAGACCAATAAAGTTGGGTGTTTTCTACTGCATAAGATTAAATATGCCCTATTAATTACGTTGAGACCTAAACACAGCTTGTAGTATTTATTATGTTTTGATGCTGACCAAGAAACTAAGATTTCAATGGGTGGGCCAACTGATGTGGGAAGGGGCTCGTAGTACATGTTTCTATACACTACTTAAATAAATTCGATGTTTTTTATACGTGTTTTTTCATACGTGTTCCCCATAATCTAAAGATACCTCTTTCTAAAGATACCCACGCCCTCTACCAGTCACTGGTGGCACTAAAATTCCGCAAAACATTTTTATATCTAGTGCCGTATTTGACGTAGTTCATCATCAAGATGAACTTGATCAATGAAGCTGATATGCAGCGCGACATCTGTGAAGTAAAAGTAGTAGTATAAAGTTAAAAATATATGGGGCGAAACAAGTTTCTAGATATAGGAAGTAAAAATACAAGAGTTAAACGTTCGTGGAAATTTTGAATTTCCTAGGATGCCATCTATGTGTTTCCTATTTACAAAGAACTAGTCGCCGTGAAATATCCTATTAAATTATCGGTAGTGTCACCACTTAATCTTAGCTCGGTAGGTTAGGACCTACGTAAAACATATTATACGATCCACTCAATGGTTTTATTACAGTGAATTTATTATTACATACCCGACGGTTGCTCACCGAGGAGCGAAGTTTGGCTATCGTATCATAGATCGCAGCTATCTCTTAACCACGTTTGGGAATCGTTCCTAAACGTGTACTTTGAGAATTATCATGGGCTAACTGTTAATCTTTAAATTGGTTAGAAATAGTTAAAAAGAAATAAGATTGTAAACTGTACATATAAAAAGGTGTAGTGAATTTGTGAGGTGCTACGCAAATAAACTCAATAAATGAAGTGAGAAAAGGTGGTATATATATTAGGGTGTTCTTTTGTTATTTTTTCTTCTGTCCCATGGACAGTTTAATGTTTTAGCATTGGACCTAAAAAATCAAACTAGTAATCAATCAATCCTAGATCAAACCTGTAAACGGCGCAAACCGAGTTTGTTTCCCATTTAATTAACTTGGGAAAAACGACGTTTTTACTCAAACATGAATAGCTGGTAGAAAATTGTTTTAATAATAATTTCTGATGGCAGCATTTTGTAGAGAATTAAATTTCCTATAAGAAAGGTCTTAGTGCTAAATCCGTGAATTCATTATTTTCAAAGATATGCTCGTTTAAACATATTATGGATATGGATAAGGATGGACTTTCCAGTGATGTATTTCTGTGATCAAGGAGTACCTAGAAGGCGAAATAAAACAAGGACTAGAAAAGCTTCACAATTTATTAGATAACTTGTATAAAATAAAATAGTAATCAGATTATTACCGGGTCATGGATCCTAAAATAATGGATAATGCATAACCTAAATGTTTATTCATACATAACAACAGGTAACAACGAAGCTGTATTTGTAAATCCATAAACTAGGAATATTAGATATATGTTAATTTTATTACAAAAATAAAAGTATCTTAGTAGAAAGTGAGTAGAAAATTGATGCGAATTTTTTAAAATCATTAGACGTTTTCTCAGTTTTCAGATAAGAGAAAATTGATTTTGAAATATCTCAATTCACAACGTAGCTATATCCTAATATCCACAGCATTTTATTATTAGTTGCTAAAAAATATACATTGATTACATACTTTTTTCATCACATCTCAAACAGTTCAAAGAGGGCTTTTATATTAATATATTTACATAATATTCTTACCACACCTACATTAGAAGGAATTAGGTACGTTAGTCTTAATGAAGATACAGTTCTGAACCAGAAAATCTCTACTTAGGAATGTAGGCGGTTTTCCGAAAG
Organism: Tetropium fuscum; assembly: GCA_964058915.1. Taxonomy (NCBI): domain Eukaryota; kingdom Metazoa; phylum Arthropoda; class Insecta; order Coleoptera; family Cerambycidae; genus Tetropium; species Tetropium fuscum. Next base: position 52,300 of record CAXKVY010000394.1, read on the forward strand.
TTTCTCAGTAGTTCATAATGAGTGTATTTAGTAGTTACACGTCGCTTATTGTATCAGGTGTATCGTATGCCCATAAGTTTCCAAATAAAATATTACAGTATTTTTTCTTGTTTTAACTATTCATAAAATTTACCTAGCCCATCATGAAAGGCGTAAAATGAGTAGCTCATAACATGGAACAGCTGTCTGTATTGCAAGATCCCAGAACTATGGGAAGTCAACGTAGAAATGGATCATAAATTAATGACGTATGTTTTAGATTTATATTGGTGGGCAAGGTATTTCATTATTTGATCAGAGTCGGAAAAGACTCCGACACCCGACAGTCCATCCAGCATCCATCCAATGACGTATGTTAGAGTTAAGTTGTGTGCCATTCAAGAGCGGGAAAAACTACTGGAAATATCAATTTATATTTTTATAAAGCGGCACACTATGTACTAATAGCTATCGGTTGCTAAATTTGACGAACATTTTAAATACGGAAAATCACCATTTCATATATATTTATCAAAATACCCCCGGAGACACGTTTTTATAAAATACTGCGCAGTATTGAACTTCGCAAGTTAGTTTATAGTTTATCATTGTTACATGTCAGCAGATACATTACCATAACGATTTTCGAAAGTAAACAAAAACACTATATATAGGCCAGCAATCGAAGAAGAAAATATCCCAAATTCGGAAAAAAAACAGTGCTAAATGAATTATTGTTTTAAATTGTAGGGTTGACCCTTAGGAGTAACATACCAAAAGTCCCCAGCCGTGGACCTCGTGCATTAGGCGGGAGGGGGATGGAAAGGGCCGGTTTGTAGATTTTTCGTTATTATCTCGAAAACTAAGCATCCTAACGGAAAGGTCACTCTATACAAAATTAAATCAAATTAAATTATCTACTTTCGAAAATGAAAAGAATGAAAAGCCATGTTTTTGGAATATTGGCTCAACATTTAGTAAAATATACCACCTGTACGTGACATACATCTTCAACGACTACGGTGAACAGGGCACAGTGATATTTGATGGCTACGGTGGTGCCCACAGCACTAAAAGATCAGAGGGGGCATTTAAACACCTCAGTCAATATCCACTTTGATGCGACCATGTCCTACACTCAGAAGGAAAACAGGAAAAATTTTTGTCTTACGAGTCCAACAAAACATATAGGCTCATCAAGATGCTTACAGAAGAAATGAGAGCACAAGGACTAATGACCGTAGTAGCAACTGGAGATGTTGGCACCAAAAGCGTTAGCTGTGGTTTGCAGGAAGCTGACCACCAATCTGTCACAGTCATAGACGAGGATATAGACCTGGATGTTGCTACTTGCACTACCACCAGGAACAACCCGCCCAAGAAAGAGATGCTTTTCTTCAAGCGAGCCCAAGCCCGATTTTGCGACACTTTCACCCACTAGACGGTTAATTTGATTCTCTACAAATTTGTTACTTACCTTTTTTATCGTTTTTGGTAAAACGGAATTTTTATCGTGACCCATGATTCATGAAAGGGCAAGAATATGATTTCTTCATCTACTCCGAGGGAGAAGTTTAACTGTGTTAAATGTTTTAACCCGATATTTTTGTTTCCTATACATAAGTAAATATTTTATCTAATGTGATGGGCTCATTTTGTCAGATAAAGGTATTTTATTAAGGCCTTCAATTACAAGATTTAGTGCGTTAAACTTGTAGATTGGTTACGCATTTCACCATAAGCGTTGCGCCTCTTTATTATATCTCACTCAACGCTAATACTATATATGAACGTTAGATCAACGTTATATCAACGGTAGATCAACGTTATATTAACGTTAGATCGTAGTTGGAAAAAAGGATTATATCGAAATAAATCAATACATCATCATAACATCGGCATTCAGCCGATTTTAAAAATTCCTTATTAATGATAATTCGATGGAATAACTATATCAGGCATCAGAAGAGAAATAAATAATTACATTATTTTAAGTAGATAGTTCAGTTATTGTTTTAACACTTAAATCATGAAATTTTACAACGTACAACAGCTACCGATGCTATTAAATTATTAATATTCATATAAAAAATATAGACAGCTTGGAATATTACATTAATATTATCTCCTGCCTGGTGGTTTCGCACCAGGTTTAGGTTTGTTGAATTGGAAACTGGCACATTTCGGAATATGTCTCTCTGCAGCGGATTGGTTGAATCTTCGTCCGCAGTGAGGACACTGAACGTAGTCCGGATTTGAAGAAGGAGGAGGCGGCGGTAAATCCGAAAGTTTTCCACCTTTCGCCAGATGGGCTTGGGTCTGTTTGGCCGCACGGATGGCTGCGACAAACTCCTCGTGGGTCTTCCTCCAATCTTTCTTCGGTGCCGATTTCGTGGACTGAAAAAGAAAAGAGAGATGTGAAAATTATTTTTTTCAGTTTTCATGTAAAATATTTCCCGTTTCCCAATATTTAAGGGAGGATATTTTCATAGTGAATCTTCCAGATTGAGATGCCCTGGAATCTGGAATCTGGAATATGTCCGGAGTGCGGATCGAGATCCGCTGCACTTAGGCCCCATTGGGCCCCTTGTGCTTCCTCCATGAGGGAAATGTCTCCCTAGGTCATCGACCAGCCCAATGTTGTACAAAAGGTGATGATGTTGCCCAGGGGCATTTCCCTCAAATTGGCCATAGAAGGCCAACGTTCCTCCAATATGGATTCTCTGGTCGATGACACGGCGGGACATTCGCAAAGTACATGCTCGATCGTTTCATCTTCTTGTTCACTTCCTCTGCAGATGGGTGTATCACTTTGTCTCATGTTATAGAGGTGTTTCCTTACCCGGCAGTGTCCGGTTAGGATTCCTGTAACAAATCGCAGTTTACCCCTGGACATTGCCAGATAGTTCCTCGCCGTCTCTTCGCTGCGATCTCAAAAGATTCCTTCCACGTTGAGGTGGTTTAGGAGGCTGTCAAGAACCAGATTCCATAGCAGTGGTAATAAAACACCTCCCAGCCTTTCGCAACCAGTCCTCTTATGACAGTGTCTCCTGCACTGATTTGTACTGCTCTTTTAGAGAGCAGGTTGGATATCCAGCTGCTCACAGTATGAGGAACGTTCCTATGTGTTAGGGCCGCTGTGATTTTAGGAAAGGTGGTCTTGTCAAACGCACCCTCTATATCTACGAAGACACCCAGGGTGGATTCCTTATGATCCAGGGATTTCTCAATCCGACTTGCTACCACATGGAGGGCAGTATCGGTGGATTTTCCTGGATGCATTTTGGTTGGGGTGCACGGGATTGTTAGTCAATGTTACATCCTTCAGATATCGCTCACATAGCTTCTCCATTGTCTTCAGTAGAAATGAAGTTATGCTAATAGGACGGTATGCTTTGGAGGTGGAATAGTCCATCCTCCCTGCTTTTGGTATGAACAATACTTTTACTTATCTCCATGTCATTGGGATATAGAGGTGTGCTAAGCACATCCTAAACATCCCAACCAGGTGCGGCAGTAGTTTATCCAGGCCCCACTGAAGTAGTGCTGGATATATGCCGTCGATGCCCGGCGATTTGAATGGGGAGAAGCTCGGTATTGCCCATTTGATTCTGTCTTCACTTACAATTTGGTTGGCGGTTTGCCAGTCCGAATTTGTTGGTTGGGTGTCGACTTCAATTGGCCATTCCCTACTATCTCTTGTGACAGATTCAGGGAAGTGAGTTTGCATGAGCAGCTCTAGGCTTTCGCAAAGGTTGTTGGTCTTGGTACCATCGTCCCTTTTCAATATAGCTATATCATGGTTTTTGTCTTTGGTGAAGATTTTACATAGCCTGGCTACCTGTGAGTAGTCTTCAATTTCCTCACAGTAGGCTCTCCACGCTTTTCTTTGTTTTTGTCTAACTAGTTTTTTAAACTCCCTCAGGTGGGTCTTGTATTGGTCCCAGCCTGATTCAAGTTTTGTCCGTTTTGCTTTATTTAAAGTTGTCCTTGTCCTCTGTTCAAGTCCGTCTCAAGTCCCGGCACCACCATTTAGTGGCTTCCCCAGGGGCTCTCGAGACTCTGAGCGGGCAGGATCTTTCAAAAGCTTTCCTTATGGCTGTTATTAGAGTGTCTGTATATTCCTCTATTCTGCCACTATTGAGCACGTCGAGTTTTTCCAGGTTCTTCCCGAGTTGACATCGATATTTATCTCTGTTGGTTCCTCGGGGATCCCGAAATGGTTTCTTTTGTGCTTTAACAAGATTAATTTCAAAGTTAATCCACCGGTGGTCTGCCATTGTGACAATGTCAGGCACATGTTTTGGATTGATTTGGATATGTTCAATGTAGCCAGTGTTGCCAGAGATGCCCTATAATTCATGCAAGAGCAAGATAACGGTTGTGAATAAGCAATTAAAAGGTAATATATCAAAATTATTCATGTGCACCAATGCAGAAAAGTTATTTAAATGGTTTCAAAATACCTTTGATATGGACTCTTGTTTTGTACTTCTCTCAGGATGTTTCCATTGCTGTATTTAGAAAATATTAGGTATATTACAGACGGTGCATTTTACATATTAATATAACATAATTTTGTATAATTATGTAGTCGAAATCATGATTAGCAGATATAATTTGATCATAATTTCTACATTTTTGGCATTTTTCCTATGGCGCTTATTCGATATATATTGAAATTGACATCGTACATTCAATAGTACTAATCGACTAATTAGTATTATACTATACAGTAATCAAAACTAAAAAGGAACCACTACTATAATATACTATAATACTATAATATCAAATATTTACTTATATTGTTGCGTTTCAGTATATAAAAGTAACTTACTCGAGAACTAGCAGCGGATTTTCCTTTGGTCCCCTTTAGCACATAACTCTCTAGTTCAGTTCCTCCTACACGATGCTTAGCAGCATCATAAACCTTCCTCTTCTTCTTTCCAGTCTTCGAACATATGTCCTCATGCTTTTGGAGACGATCAGCTGCGAACCTTCTTCCACAAAAGTTACATTCGGCTAAGTCGTCTCGTACTACGGGGGACTTAACGGTTTGCTTAGCGGAGGGCCGCTTACTCGAGGGAGCCTTCGTCGACGGAATGCTCGACTGAAGGACAGAACGAGAAAAGAAGTTATTGTAGTGCAATAAAAACAATATTGAAAAATTACTACAAAATAGATCGAATAAATCGTGTAGATCTAAATTTTTGAATTGATATGCGAACAACCTGCATTAAAGTTCGAACTGATGGAGGTAACGTGGGGGTAGGGGAAAAAGTATTGTTCCCACTGAAAAAATGTTCTATATTATATAATAATCTACTCTAAATTCCCCAAAAAATTGTCCTATTAATTTTAATCGTACGATCAATGGTTCAATAGATAATCGTGAAAGAAAATTTGGGAGATTCCTATTTCATCAAGTTTATTTAGAACTGGAAGGCTGCCCTAAAAAAATTATGGAACCCGTGCTTGACAGGGCTCGTATTAGTTACCTAAATACATATAAATTGTACAAAAATTCGCCTCTTATTAGCATATAGACGTGTTTTAGACTTTTATGTTTAACTAACTACCGTTACCAAAAATTGTTTGACTACATTTTACATTATTATCTGAAACTTTTTCCTATTTGCTTAACAATATACATAAATCCGAAAATTAACAGCCGTTTTCAATAATGCGTGCGAAGAACAGTTTCCATTTATACAAACTTTTTCGAGATCAAAATTAGTTTTTCCTGCACTATTATTAAGAAAGGATTCATATTTAAAGAACAATACGTGATGGCACTTACCCTTGCTTGCATGACGGCACTAGACTGTTTAGATGGGGAAGTAGGTGTGGAGGTTCTCGGAGACGATGCCGGAGATGAAACAACTTTTGAGGGCGGTGTAGATCTGACGGGCTTCTTCGCACCGGGCTGTAATCAAACAAGTGTCATTTCCTCACATCTTATGATTATTTTGTAAGTTACCCAAAGCAAGGAATTTATCAGTTATTACATCAGAATAAGATGGTACACGTATAATTTTAAGACACACGCCAGCGAGCGTCAGTGACATTTATCTGACATTTAACTTGACTGTAATGCTTTGTTAAAATATAGCTTGACATGAGCTTGCGAGAGTAAAGAAAATAAGGATTCATTATAGTTCAGTACTATAACGATTTATATCGGACAATTAGGAAGTTTTGACAATTTGTAGAAATGTTAAGGATAGCATATGAATTACTAAACCGAAAATTTTCTACCCCTAAATAGTGTGCTTCTTCCCCTATAATCCCATCATATTAGACAATAAATTGAAGAATAAAAATAAATTATAATGTCTTGCCATTTGGGGATCTGGAATCTGGAATTTGTCCGGAGTGCGGATCAGAGGTCCGCTGCACTTGTGCTTCCTCCGTGAGGGAAATGTCTCCCTAGGCCATCGACCAGCCCAATGTTGTACAAAAGGTGATGATGTTGCTTTCAAATTGGCCATAGAAGGCCAACGTTCCCCCAATATGGATTCTCTGGTCGATGACACGGCGGGACATTCGCAAAGTACATGCTCGATCGTTTCATCTACTTGTTCACATCCTCTGCAGATGGGTGTATCACTTTGTCTCATGTTATAGAGGTGTTTCATTACCCGGCAGTGTCCGGTTAGGATTCCTGTAACAAATCGCAGTTTACCCCTAGACATTGCCAGATAGTTCCTCGCCGTCTCTTCGCTGGGATATCTCAAGAGATTTCTGGCCAGCTGACAGCTACTTGTTCCATCCCATAACGTCTTAATTTTTTTGGGTGTTTTCCTTTATTAATTGGAGTTTCGCTGCAACTGGTAGTGTACTTGAAGGACCAGGCCCAAGGATACTCAGGCTGGCTGCCTTCTTGGCCAGTTTGTCAGCTTCTATATTGCCGTTGCATTGTGAGTGTCCTTTGACCCAGCACAGGCAGATTTTATTCATCTGACATGCTCTCATAAGTGCTTGGTGACATTCCCATGTTGATCCTTTAGTTATTTTATAATTTTTCAGGGCCAGTAGTGATTGTCTACTATCTGTGCAGATTCTTATTGTCTTGCCCGTTATTTCTCTGCGAGCAATCTCTTGTGAGGCTATGGTTATACCAGCGAGTTCTGTTTGTACTACACTGGCATTTTTATCCATAGTCCAGCTGCATCGGAGTCGCAGATTCCTGGAATATATACCACAGCCTGCTCCATCCTTTTTCTTTGATCCGTCCGTGAAGACATAGTTTACACCTTCAACGCCGGCCTCGTCTTCATCAGTAGTATGTATGGTGTAAGGTTTATCAAAGACAAGCCGAGGCGGAATACCATCTGCACATGCCTGTAAAAGAGGTATCTTTCTGACAGCCTCAGTCCACAGACGGCTTCTGGTTTGGCCACAGCTTCCGTTTGGTAGTATGCCAACGGATTTAAGGCGGGTCATGGTAGTCAGAGCCACTTCTTCTAGGTGTAGGTCTAGCGGTGGAAGACACAGCATTATCTCCATTGCGCTCGTTGGTGTTGTTCGCAGGGCTCCGGTTATGCTCAGACAGGCAACTCTTTGTACCTGGCATAGCTTGAGTTTTGCTTTTATTTGTTGACTCTTGGGCCATCAGACAACAGCTCCATAGGCCAACATTGGTCTTATGATAGCAGTGTAAATCCACAGGACCACCCTGGGTTTCATTCCCCAGGTTTTCCCTACGGCCCTGCAGTGTCGCAGGACCGCGTTTGGGGATTATAACCGCCAAAGTAAGTGAGGGAAAATTTTCCATGGTCTTTTTCTGTTCTCAACAGCAATCAAAATGTATCTTCTCTTCCAAATTTCTTTTTAGAATTCGTAATCAAGTTGAATTAATTATTTCTCACCTCCTTTTTCTTTCTCCATTTGTTTTTTCTCCTCTCTAGATTTGTTTTTTTTATAAGGCTCATGCTATGCATCATTTCTCACTTCATTTGTTGAGTTTATTTGCGTAGCATCTCACAAATTCAATTTTATATATAGCACTATATATAGACATAATTAGTTATAATGTTAACAATTCATAATTTCCCATATATGGTACATAGAAATTTTTATATACTGTAAGGTTTACTGTCATTTCCGGCTTTACAATAGCATTGTAATGTTAAACGGAATTTCGTCGTGAAAATATAAATACAAAACGCTATACTGAGCATGCATGATTGAAAAAGCAGGGATTATTGATTTTCCATGCCTTGTCGTTGTTCTAATAAAGTTTATATTCATAGGCCTGTAAATATCAATGTATTTACCGACTCGTATAAAACTCGCTATTGATTCCGAAGGAGATATACAAAATACGCAATAAAAATAAAGTTACAGTGTATCGTGGCCTTATAAAATATAAAAGCAAAAGTTTAACTCAATATAATTTTTTTTTCACAAAGCCAAAGCTTACCTGAATATCGGAAGTTTCCATGAAAATGCCCAAATAAATTGACTACACACAGAAAGTAGAATTTATATTTGAGCGTGTCGCTTGTCTTTATTTTTAAAATAAATAAGAACTTAAAGAATAATAATTTTGTAGTTCTTAAGCAATACATTCCCTCTTAATGTGAAGATATCTAACATTGACTTACAAGAAACACTTAAATTCTTGTGCCATAGTTACGAAACTGTGTTACACGTTTTTAAAAAATGTTTTTTTTTGCTCAGATCAAAATGACAAACAATTCATTCCTATATATTTTTTTAAAATAATTTCGTACAGTCTAAATTTCCTGATACTTTATTTACCATGCCGCGCCGATGGGTACTACTCCCATACGGTGAGCTTTGGGTACACTTTTATCAGCTGGTATAGAACACCGTTAAAAATCCGAATTTGCGATAATAATCGTATAGTAGGTATACAGGGTGTTTAATAAATAATGGGGCATTCCTGGGGATTATGAAAATAAGGCTAACGCTAAGCCAACCCTCTAACGAGGGTTTTAGATTATTTTCATATTTTAGGTAAATATGATATACAAATCAAAATGGCAATCACAAGTAGAAATATTTTCTTTTTAAATTATTTTAGAAATAGATAGCTGCGTTTTCACTTGTTAATTTTAAGTTAAGTACATTTTACAAGGTACCTCAAAAGGAATAAATTTTGTTCACGGCATATAACTAGGTGGGATATTTTCAGAAGTCGATACTTATGCAAATATACCGTGCACTTGACCGACCTATCATTCCGTAACAACTGATTGCAGATATTTTAAATACCTCACACGCGATCTGATTTACCTACCCGATAATTCCTAGAAATATTGTAATTAATTATTAAACGTCATATTCCAAGGTCAAGGAACAGATAATAAAACTTAGCTAGGTATCGATTAATAGTTGAAAAGAGACTTACTAGCTCTGCTACGTGTCACATTCATTTATTATAAAAATCATAATCATATAGTGACAAGAATTGTGTTGAGGAATATTAGGTAGAGGCAGTAATTTGGTTTATATATATATAACCGGGTAGTGGAAGTAAGGTGGAAAATTCAAGGTTTCTAGGAACTTTCAAGGTTAATGTTCTCAGGGTTGTTTACCGGTCTGAAAATAACGTATCCTATACATTGCAATAATAACACCCATACTATTGATGATATTTCTCATTTTCCATATTTAATTCATTATCTATGTATACCATATGTGCAGCATATAATAACTTTCCTAATTAATGTGGAACTGTTGCACATTTAATTATTAAAGGAATTTGCTTTTGATTGATACAATAAAACTGACAAAAAAATCGGTATTCCATACCCTCCTTTTAGTAAGTTGTAAAAAGTTACACGACTACGAGCGTCGGGTTTGGAGGGAGGGGTAAAAGAGCGATAAATGGTAATTCTTCAAAATTTTTCGTACATATCTCTACGAGGCCTGGCGCAAATGTACGAAAATTATCTACATTAAGTTTAGAACAAAAACGGTCATATACATAATTATGGTAAAGTGGATTACATAATTACAAATTACCATTTTACAAAAAAGATAAAATAGCGTCATTTAAAAAAAATGCAAGTTAACAAGGCGCTTCGCTCGAAGCTTCTTACATTCAATGATCCAAACGCAGACTGTTGCTGGAAAAAACATTTGTTCCTTTCCATGTTTGTATCTAAAAACACCGATGATTTGGATACTCTCCGCCACCAATGTTATTTGCAGATGATTTTAAAACAGCCTGTGCATTCTATGTGCATCTTGGCTAGACTTCCCCCAACTTCCACTGCTGCTAAACAACACTCTTATAGAACTTATCATCAAGTGGCAAGAAAAAAAGTACTATATTTTAGTTAAACAAGCTGATGATGACGCTGATGTCCTCATAGTGGCAACAGCAATAGCACAATTCAATAGAACAAGTACTATTGTAGTTGGTGAAGATGCATATCCAAAATGTCAAGTTCATAACTTATTTTTACATGCAATAACTAGTTGCGATACCTCGTCAGCAATTTTCAAAAGGGGTAAAAATTTTCAACAGTTAAATTGTTTGAGAAACGTAATGATTTAATAATTGATTGCGCAGAAGTATTTAATAGTACATTACATACCGAGCGGGAAAGTACTCTATTTCAGCCGAGCGGCAAGGTAAACTACAGACGCGAGGCTAGAATGAGTTCCCGCGAGGTTTGTATACTATTTTACTCACAATCGGTTAGTAGTTTATGGATTTCTAATACTCACAATCTACCAATAATAATTTCGTTTCAAATATCTGTATCCATTTTCATTATGTGATAAGATGAATTATTTTAAGTAACCTGTGAGATCGTTGCTAGGTAACAAAACAAGTTTGTTGAATCTGACATTTAGGCGATACACGACGCCATTAATTGTACATATAATCAAATTGTGTTTATTTTACAAAAATGTCTGATAGTGAATTTGAATGTACGCCACCAGAAGTGCGGGTAGCTGCAGAGAGAGCTACTGAAGGAATAATTCCTGAAAAAAGCAGGGAGAGGTATGAAAACACCTATGAACTATACAGTAAATGGTGCGTGGCTAAAGGTGTGCAGCATACCTCTGAGACGGTACTTCTTGCTTATTTTTGTGAAATAAGCAAACAAAGTAAAGCCTCCACATTATGGTCAAGATATTCGATGTTGCGAGCAGTATTAAACTTTAGGCATAATGTTGATATTAGTAATTACGCAAAATTGAAGGCATTTTTGAAAAGGAAGAATGTGGAATATCAAGCTAAAAAGTCGTGTTTTTTCTGAAGCAGACATCGATACATTTTTAAACAATGCCCCGATAGAATATCTTCCTCAAAAGGTAATTTTAATTTATTCAGTGCATATTAAATATATGTTATATTAAATTTTTTTAGGTTGCTTTAATTATTGGCATTTCCGGAGCCTGTAGGTGCGATGAACTTTTAAAAATGAAATAAGTGACCTGGATATTTTAGAAAATCGAATTATAATAGTGATTCCTGTCACAAAAACCTACTCTTCCCGTACATTTGTAATTACAAAATCGGAATGGATAAATATAATAAAGCAATACTGTGACCTTCGTAATAACATTGACTCTGATAGATTTTTTTTACAAATAAGATTTGGTAAAATTACACGACAGCCTTTTGGGCATAATGCTATAGGAAGTTTTCCCAAAAAAATAGCAACTTATTTAAAGCTGGAAAATGTTAACAGGTTTACAGGACATTGTTTTAGACGTACTTCAGCAACATTATTAGCAAACACAGGTGGAGACATCCTACAGTTGAAAAAGTTGGGGGGTTGGAAATCCAACACCGTAGCAGAGGGATATGTGGAGAATTCATTACATGGACAAATAAAAATTGCTAATATGTTGTCTCATGTAGAAAATCCAGAAACGTCGGCGTCTTCATCTATTTCTGAAACTCATAATTTTGAGCAACACGGTCTTACTTTAACCGTTAATAGTAATCATAATTCCAATGTAACTATTAATATTTATAATTCCAAATAGTTTTCTTTTTGTTATTGTTGTTGTTGTTTCTGAATTAAATAAATGTTGAGTGGATTCTATTCTTTCTAAACCATCTTTTAATCAAAAATGACATTGACATTTCCAGGTAAGAAAAGTGACAGATGCTAGCCGGGAAAGTACTTTCCCGGCTAGCTGGGAAAGTAAAGTAAGTAATAAGTCGCTTCCCGATTACTTCAAAGGTTAGAAATCCATAAATTACTAACCGATTGTGAGTAAAAAGATTGACCCTTCTCCTCAAGTCGGCATCACAAATAGGATTTGCTTCCTTCTTGCTGTATATGGAGCTCTAGAAATTTATTGTATAGACAAGTTTAGAAACTATCTTGTCTTCATCAAATCAAAATTTTCAAAATCTGCTTCTGCATATCAACATTTATATGGTATATTTCCTTTACACCCACCTGCTCAAGAAAAACTTCTTAATACCGTTTTTGCAATTGCGAAAATGGTTGTAGTACAAGAACCGTGGATGTCCAAATGTCAGATTATTTTATTTATCAGTATGTACTAATTGTCAAGGCGAGTTATGCTCCAATATCGAATCAGGTATAACAGATGAAGATTCTTATGATTCTAATCAATGATGATCAATGAGGGATGTGAAGAAGACATTACTGTTGAAGGAGCATTTGAAGATTAGCAGTCAGACTAAATTTTTCCCGAAGACAACCGTTCCACTTTGATCATTACCAATAGTGCCAATTTTGTAATAAATTAAACTTGACTAAATATGACTAATATGACTTCGTTGGATTTAAAAAAAAACATTTGTACAGTTCGCAGAAATTACGAAAAGTTAACCGAAAGAAAACCAAAAGACATTGACTCTTAACATTGATGCTTAGTTATTACTTAAAGGTCTCTGCTAGAAAACCGTGAAATTGTAACCGGAACGGTAGAAAAATAAAAGATACCTAAGCAAACAAAAAGTATGAGCTCACTGCTAGAAAACGATTTTTTAAGGAGCGCGTTGATACACAACCAGACGCAATAGCTTGCTCGCGCGTTATTAGCCAGCGAGACGGGCAGCTTTTGTGATATTAAATCGAAGGGGCGCGGGACGTGCGAGTTGGGTGCGTGCGGTACTGGTTTTTTGTTATTACTCGAAGATAGAAGATTATTATCGAAATTTTACTATTTTACACTTACACTTGTTCCCTTTTTTGCAATTGGCGTAACTCCATTCGATCTTGAGGATGGCAGTGGTTTACTTTCACCCACACTGCTTCTGATACCGTTCTGTTCGGGAAGTTTTGGTGTGAAATTACTTGATCTTCTGCTAATATATCCGTCGTCAACTTCATCAAACCCAATCTGAGGCATCACCTCATTGTCTAAGACGTCGTCTATGTTATGAGTGTTCATCATCTCGATCATTTCTCTATGCGAATTTGAATTGAACAAATCTGATTTGGCATCTTCTTGGAATTTGTGTTCTTCATACGACTCGTCGCCATCGTTGTTATTGTATATAGTGCGGACTACCTCCCGTTTACTAGCTAGGGGTTTACCGTTTCTTAAGGAACTAACACTCTTTTGCACAGTGGACTTAACTACTGTTCTGGATGAGGAGGTCGTGTTGGTTTTCCTGTCTACGCTGTTACCGCGACTAGTTCTTGACTTTAATGGTTCCAACGGGTAGCTGCGATCTACTCCTGCCTTTTGCCGCCGTTCGTCGAACATTTGCCGGACTTTGCCGCCTCCTGTAGAACCGACACTGGTGTTGCTTCCTGCACTGCCTCGGCTCACCCTCTCGATTGCACGTTGTTGCTGATTTTCGTATAGTTTTAGCAACTTCTCCTCCTTTTCCTGCATCTGCTTCTGTTGGAAGCGAGCCTGAAAGAAAAAATCGCAAATTTAGTTTCGTAAATATATGGACCGCAACAAATTTAAGTATTTAGCAAACATAACCTGTTACATACAAAATCTTGTTTTTATTTAAGAAAAGTAATTTCCGTGACGTGCAACTTTAACAGAACACTCTGTTGTGTAGCAAATAACTTTATATTGTGCACAGTATGAAGTAAAAAAACTTATGTATGTAACGTTTTTTAATATCTTGAACTGTTTATGAGTATGGACGTAGATTAAGATGATTATGTAGATTAAATAAATAAATAATAAATAAATAATGAATAAATAATTAATAAATTTAATAAATTTAATTAATGTTAAGTAGTTATATAAGTAGTTCCTAGTGACTTATAAAACATACGCTTTCAAACGAATGTATGTTATTTATTTACTGTGTAGCTAAATTTTAGGTTGAAATCTAACTGTTCAAACAGCTAGGGGAGGAAAATTACTCAAGCAAGCCATTCTTTCTGATCGATATCAGTGGGAAATGCTCCGTATGGCCATGACTAATTCATTTAGAATTTTAATTCCGTGGTAAAGAATTTACGAAACTTTTGCATTTTCTACGCCTCAAATTCAATAAGAACCAATTATTATTCCGGATAATAATAGACCGACGAATTGTTTCGAACGCTGAAATTGCGATTTAATTAGCAAAGTTGCAGGAAATTTGAGAGGAAGTCGGTGTAGTGGATATAATTTTTGCCAATTCTTTGAAAGGTAGTCTGTATTATTTCCTTATTAGGTGGCATTTTATTAAAAAAATGAGATAATCAAAGTTATTTTTTCTATGACTATTTTATACGTGTAAAGTATAGACCCCTAACTTTAAATGTACATTTGCAAAGTCTAAGATTATTATATACAATATAAGAATTAGGGACCGGGATATAATCGATAATTTTCCGCACTATCATACGAGTGTTTGTTGCCATGAAAACTGCCCAAGCTCGTAGCGCGGGCGGTTTTTCTGTGTCAATAAATATGCAAACAAGTTATTAGGAAGGACGATCCCGTGTTGTATTTGGCGAGAGGATCGTTCGAATTAATATTTAAAATAAAAAATTATGACATTAAATTTGACATTTCTTTTGACAAGTCAAGTTGTCGAAATAATTTGTGCAACTTCTTAACGACTCGTGTTCGTTTACCTTTGTCCATATATTGTAACATCTATCTGGTGAGATATAAATCTAAAGTTTTGTAAACTGAAATTAATGTCTTACATTGTACTTCTGTTGCTCCAGTGATTCCAGTAAACTCCGAGCTGCCCAGGAAGTTTCAAAGTCCAATGAAACGACGTTATTCAAACTTGACGACAAAAGCTTGTTCATATTTTAGCATAACTAGACTGAGCTTTCACGAAAGTATTTCCGATGTATTAATGTCATTATATGGCCGCCGTGACGCTTTTCTAGTTAGCAACCACGTCGAGGTATATAAATTGACTGTTTTATACTAGTGGCCTTGTTGATATTTTGTACCTACTGCATTAAGAACATGCGCCACTGTGACCATCGGTCACAGGGGGTTATAAAGGACGCGCAGTAGTTCTCATTTGTTTAATAGACGTGTATATATGTATATGCTCGTAAAAGCGTTGTTATTGGACAAAGGGTTAAATGTATTTTTAGTACCTCTGCCCAAACCGAAGCGTAAATAGTGTTTTGTAGTTGATTGAGCTAATATAAACTATACACTGGCGTCGATAAATGAAATGGAAAGTGACAATTATTATATTAGGGGCCAATTTTTATCAATATCTGTCATTCATTCATAACTCGTTGCTGCTTTTTTTGAAAAATAATTACTCGCGCTTTGCGTTCGTAATTATTTTCGTCACATCAGCAACTCGTATTCAGAATGACAAATTTTGTCGACAAACCCAGAGCACTTATTATATATGATAAGAAATATCTAGACTATAAAATTATAATATTCGCGAAAACCACGAAGTTGGCGACATCTATATTTTGATAGACTAACTAATTTCCTGGTGAACAATAAATCAGTGTTGAAGTTTAATAAGAGGTAATTTTTGTTACTAATTTTTGTTATTTTCCATATTTTTTTTTACATTCTTACTTTGCATTTTAAATTTTTGTTTACGTAAATTTATTTTCAATTTACTTTTGTCTGTGAAGCATAAAAAACGTTTTTCGGGTACAAAAACATTTTTAGCAAATTTTTTTGTAAAATTGTTTGAACAAATTGGTTTTCAATAGCCCGAACCTTAAACGATTAATCAAAGTTCCATTTTATGGTATTACATTAAAATTACCATTTTAATATCACTTTCACAACCACAATATCACTTTCAACACTTCATTAAAAAAACAATGAATTAAAAATAATTAATTCCTGACATTTACTTAAAAAAACGATGTTGAAAATATCTTTGTTTTGGTTTTTGAACATTTTTGAAAATGTTTTTTCGCAGTAACAGTATAATATCTTTTGCCCAATTTAAAGTAGAGGTTTCAACATAAAAAAAAATTTCAAAAACAAAATTTTGTTAAACAACTTTTTAATTAAAATTTAGGTCTTTTTAAAATTAAATTGGCATAAAATCTTAAATCTTAAAAAAAAAATATTTCGCTCCAAAAAAAAAAACATTTGTGACATAAAAGTGTACAGGGTAAGTCTCTTAAGATTGACACCCCCCTTATCTCACTTATTCTTTGCCGATTTAACTCATTCAAAAAAGGAGTGGACGCGGTTTTTGATGAATTTTTATAATCTGAGCACGGATATTAAAAATCTCGTAAGATATACAGAGTGGAAAATAAAACTTGATTTTTTTAAATGGAACACCCCGTATATTTTTATACCAAAATAATGCCCTTAATTTTCCGAATAAAAAAATATCTAATTGTTATATAATCACTCTACCTGTTCGTGAGATATTACTAAAAACTTATCACATTACGGATGTCAATTACAAAACAAAAAACATATCAAGATACCTCTGGAAACAATGCCATTTATTGAGATAATAAATAAATAATATATAGGTGACAATAACAGTAACGAGTAATAACAATAAACAACATAAGCCTAATAAAAACAAATAAAAGTCGATATTAATACAGTAACACAATAGAGTAACACAATTTTATTTATTTACACGTAACGTAATTAAATATTTTCCACGTAACCACCAACATTCTGAATACACATTTGGCATCGCTTTATAAAATTGCTTCTCACCCTTTGAAATATATCACCATTTTGGTTTAATTCCTCAATTTTTACACGTAAGCATTCTTTTAACTCATTCATATTATTAAAAACCCCAGTTTCGTATATATCTTGTTTTATCGTACCCCAGAGAAAAAAATCCATAGGTGTTAAGTCCGGACTTTTAGCGGGCCAATGTATAACACCGTGCCTTCCTATCCAAATAGGATATTTTCTGGTTAGGTATTCGGTGACGTTCCTTGCAGAGTGTGGTAGTGCTCCATCCTGCTGCCAAATAACAGATCTGCTGTCCACTAAATTAATATTATCTAAATAATTTTCAACTGGATGTTGAAGAATATCCACATAACGTTGTGCATTTAAGGGCCCATTTATAAATACAGGACCTACAATAGCATCCTTGTGGATGCCACACCACACGTTTACAGTTTGGTATCCTTGTTTTTTTATTTTTTTTACAATATGTGGATTTTCCGCTGCCCAGTAATGTGCATATTTTCTGTTAAAAATTCCCGCAGTAGAAAAACTGCTTTCGTCAGTCCAAAAGACATGACTTAGAAACTCATCATCTTCCTCTATTCTATGAAGTATGTCTCTGTAGAAGGTTAACCTGTCTTGAAGGTTGTTGTCGTCTAAATATTGAACGGGCAAAATAATATATGGTTTGAAATTATGGCGATGTAATATTTTTATCACACTTCTTTGTGATATATCCAATTCTATTGCTGCGGCATAGGATGATTTGGATGGATTTTCAGCAAAATATATTAACGCGTTGAGTTCTGGGACTTCTCCTGTTTTTGTTCTTCGCCTTTCCCTTTTCTTGTCTCTCATAGATTTGGAATTCCTAAACTTTGCATAAATGTTTTTAAAACTATTTTTGGAAGGAGGTAGCCTTTCTCGAAATAACCTAACTCCCTCCGAGCAAGAGACTTATTCTTGTTGCACTGAATATACATTTCAAGTAACTCTTTTCGCTCTTCCAATGAATATACCATGTTCAAAATAACTTGCTTCTTTACGAACACTACGTATTTTTTACGCTAATATCTAAGAGAGTGAACTACTATCTCACAAAAAACTGGATAACATCTGTCAACAAATAAACAATGCAAATATGCATTGTTTCCAGAGGTATCTTGATGTTCTTATTTTATAATTGACACCCGTAATGTGATAAGTTTTTAGTAATATCTCACGAACAGGTAAAGTGGTTATATAATAATTACACATTTTTGGATTCAGAAAATTAAGGACATTATTTTGGTCTAAAAATATACGGGGTGTTCTATTTAAAAAATCATGTTTTATTTTCCACCCTGTACATTTTACGAGATTTTTAATATCTGTATCTAGATTTGTAATATCTCAGATTATAAAAATTCATCGAAAACCGTGTCTACTCCTTTTTTGAATTATTTTGGAGGAGATAAAAATAAAAATGTATTTTGACGTTTTTCTCAATAGTTTTGAGGTTATGTTGAAAAATTGTGTATATCAAAGTTGTAGATCTTACAATTATCTACAATTCTACAACTTATGCATTTATCTTTTTTTGCTAGGAGGTTTAACACTCGGAGTGTTTCCACAAACAGCAAAACACTTTCACTTCGCTAGACGCGCGTTTCGCCAACCAAGTTAAATAATTACATCAAAGGTTCCGGCCCTATCCAGTAGCTAGGAGGTTTAGTTTTGCGGAAATCGTATAAAAAGGTGGTAAAAAATCAACTCCTATAATATTTTTCATCAGAACATTTAAACGCGTCTATATTTCTTTATTTAAATAAGAATTTGATATGCAAAGACGCATTCGATGTGAAACTTTTTGTCTCTTGAGTTTTATTCGCAAAATTGGTACTTTGTTAAAGCACAGGTAGGTACTTTGTTTTTTATACCTGACTCTGCGAAGAGTATTCTATAGAATGTTACACTAAACCTTAAATTAACCTTTTGTTTAATAAAACAATGTTCATAAAAGGGTTTATAACGTTTTTTAAAGTGATAATGCAGGTATTTTAACACCATCAATTCGTAAACCTTGACTGTTTATCAAACACAAATAACGACGACATAAATGCCCTATATAACCCCTTTCGCTTTAAAAACGGTTACCATATGGTTTTCGAGAATTGCCATTTCCACCATATCCAGCCACTTCGTGAATAATGCGAACAGTCGATATACATATCATTAAATACACAAAAGCCAGAGACATGTGAAAGTTGACATTGACAATTCGTTTGATTCACCTCTCGTAGCGTAAGCCTCCTTCGTGCAGATTGGTCGACTGGGGGCCTGCACCTACGATTAGAAGTGACTCACCTGACTTGAATTGGGGTCTTCCTTATTTAGAAGCATTACATAACGACACGTAAGAGATTAATCCTCCGTGACGTCTTTTGGTACTGTCATTTGTTAACCGTGAGGTACTTGATATATTTCCTTAAGTAAATTGCAGGTACATTGTTATACATGATTTAATTTTGTTTTAAATTCAACTTGATCTATAAATGAGACAAGGTACTTTCACAATTCACAAGATACAAGATAAATCTATTTCTCTTTTATATGTGTATTTTGTCGAATAGGTAAGTTTCTGTTTTAGAATTAGTTTCAGAAACTTGTTTTGTAGGATTTCGAGGGAGTTTTCGCACTCCGCCCCAAGCTAAGATACCATAAGTCAAGTGTGTTTCAACTAAAGCGTGATATGTACATTGCATTTGTTTCTGATCGAGGACTTTACATAATTGCCTATTTCGGTGTAGAATGAATTGGAGTTTTCTTATGACCAAGTATCAGGCCCGGATTTATTAATTTGACGCCCCTAGGCAAACGTATATTTGCCGCCCCGTTTCCCCTCCTGCACCTTGATGATTTATTACAAATTACATTGTTTAAAAAATATACGATCATTAGCGAACAAATTGTTTATTGAGAGTAAAATCAATATTGTAATGTCAAAAATGACGTATTTGAAAACATTTGCGAAGCAGGTTTTTTAAAATCTATTGCTTTATTGTTTTGCATACTGCGGCCGGCCCTTACGTACGCGGCCAGCGCATCGGCCACGAACATAAGAAAACTAAAGGTATTAGAAAACAAATACCTACGCCTCATGACGGACTCCAATAGATACATCTCCATCAGAAACTTACACAACCTTTGCCCCGACATAGCACCAATAGCGAACTACATCGTAAATATTTCACAGAAATTCTACGAATTTAAACTGAATTATAGTCCCCTAAGAAACAACACCTTTTTGAATAAAACATAAATTAATTAATATATAAAAATCTACCCATATTCAATCAACCAAGGCAAATTAAAATGCCTCGAAGAGAGACAACAAAACTATTTACGAAAATTCAACTTCCTATTTATTTCCAACTCTTTCGAAGACAATTTGGTCTACTGAAAAACCCAATGGCAGATCCTCAGCAAAGAGCTGTCAATTTTCTTCGCTTTCAATTTCCGTTTCTATTACTTACTGCGCGTGGCTGTCTGGCTGGTCCCGGGTATGGCATTATCCTTGGACTTACTTTCACTTGTACTATTTAATTTAAAATAAAATAAAATTTTCTTTTTCTTAGTGTGTCGTGCATTATAGAAATATAATTTTGCCGCCCCTTAAAATCTGCCGCTCTAGGCTGCAGCCTTCTCAGCCTATTGGGAAATATGGGCCTGCCAAGTATATGTGCTTGTCCCATCGTATGTGCTGGTCAATGATTAATCCGAAATATTTCACTTTAGTTTCAGGTTTTATTATGTTGTTTTTTCCTTGGATGTTTATGGATTTATAGGGTGGCAAATTTACATTACTACAGCTGAAGGATGTAGGAAGTTTTGTCCAGATTAAGTGATAATTTTTTATCAAACCAACTTTTGATGTATGACACGTCGTTCTCTACAATTTCTTTCAATGTGTCCCAAGTGTCAGCTTTATATACAATTGCAGTATCATCTGCGAAACCTCTCATGTTTCCTCTACAAGGTAATGTGAATAGGTCGCCAAGGTCTTCAAGATCTTCTTGCACAAGAATGGACCTTATTACCTCAGAACGAAATCGATAATTTAATTTTAAGTGTATCAAAATGTAATTATAATGCTACTGGAGGAAATTTAGATTATTAGAATTTTTTTGTTTACATTTTAATGTTTTACATTCATTTTTAAGGAATTTCAATTAAACTAGTGCACTTTTTAAGTTTTGTATGCATCTCGCTGACATAGTAAGACTAACATTACACTGATTGATACACAAAATCCAAAGTCACCCACTTTATATAGCGTTTATCACGAGAAATTATTAAAAATAAGAAAGTGTCTTTGGCTTTTAAATTCTTTATCCATTGTGCAATACATAAGCATTTTATAATTATCTCAGTGGAAAACTGATCTAAAATTTCAACGACGACTAAACGATATTACGATCAGTCTCATTTTATGTTTACTTCTATGAAATCAATTTGAGAAAACAAACATTCAAGGACGCGGCAGATATATTTGCTGCCTACGATGCATTTTACCATTTTACCATGCATAAATGGTATTGTTTGCGAATAGGAAAACAATGATGAATATAATAACTGACGGTGTTGTGAGTTGCGATTAGTCACCATATAATTAAATATTTTAGCATGGGGGTTTTTTAGGTAGAGTGGGTAACCAGGAACTTGGTTTGTAAGAAACTAATACCTTATAAAGTGTAAATTTTATATCACCAATATTTGTGTGCACGAAGCAAAGCCATGCGAATTAAGTTTTGGTGTGTTTTTTTGCATGAATTTAAATACCAAAACATGCAACAAATGTTCTTCTAGATTTCCAATATAACTAAGACGTACGTTACTGATATGAAGTACTGGATTAGGTAAAGACGCCATTTGGTTTACATCGTTCTTGCATCGGCGCAGCGACAGTATACGATGCTACTGTCGCTGCGATGATGAAATTAAAATTTTCTTCTGACGTTTGACGTTACATTTGACTGCTGTTTGCCTATTGTTTGCCTTATTTGAGATTCAATATTGTTGGCTCAAGTGAAAACTAAACTATACTAGTAGATTTAGTATAATTTAAATTTAAATAAGTATGTTTAATAAATAAACCTTGATAAGAAAAATTCCTATTGATAATTTAATAAAAAAATCGGACTCTATCAAAAACGCGTTCCGTTAATTTATTTGAGCATTTATTTGAGCACTACAACATTTGTATTGATATGTACCACAACTTTTCCATCGAATATTTTTTTGGTTCAATTGTCAGAGAAAAATTTAGAGGCAAGAATAAGATGCGAAAAATAATCGGCATGACTGGAATTCAAAAGCTTGCGTCCCTGAATTGGAGGAAAATGCAGTACGATATCGCTTAAAATACGGAACTATTTTAAATAAAATTACAGCCTTCAAAATTACAACTAGAAAACCTACGCGAAAAAACCCACCCACAGCGCAGCGTCGGCAACGACATTTCTAATTAATAAGAAATACTACCTTGTATTACTTTAATAAAACTAGTTCGCATGTTAGTCGTTACACAGAACAGTTCATTATGATCTTAATTATTAATTGCTACTGATTACGGCATTCCCGAAGTCGTCGTCTATTTTCAAGGCTACCTATATCCCAGTGTAATGTTATCATATTTCAATTTATAGATTCCAATAACCAGTTGGTTTACTTAAGTCAAAAATTACAATAATTGTATATTCACATCATATTATGTATATGGACAAACTAACAATAAAAGAACTGATCATTTTAACACGGAACATAATCTTGAAAATTTGTTCTGATGAAAAAATCGTTTATCAAAATGTTTCAGAATCTGTCTATTCAAAAATACTTTTCTTCTAGTTATAAAAGTAATTTTTTCTTGGAAACATCTTTAATTCTTTCCCAATACCAAAACTTTTCACACATAACAAGATTTTTGTCCAAAGTTTACAATGAGCTACGAAATAGATCCTAATTGAGTTTCTTTCTGAACCCACCTCTTATCTAAATCCTGGCATATGTTCAAGATACGTAGTCATTCATTCATAATTGAATGTGCACTAAATCATACAAATAGATTTTTTTGTCAATTTCTAGATATTTAAATCGGATTAGTATATTTTTACATTTTTCTTTACGTCGTTTTTGTCACTTATATTGCACAAGAGGTTTGCACTTTATCATATAAGTTTTGATTGTTTATTGAGAAAGTATTGCCTAGCAATTAGACGAGAAAAACTGTCAACTATTAAAAACGCGAGACCGAAAGTCGAGCAGGACATCGTAATTCGGCAGGACAGTTTAATTAATAAGAAATTTAGAAACATATGAATGCAAACTTTATTTATAAAACACATTTTTATTTGAGCTTGATCAAGAAATAAATATCTAAGTAAAAAATCACTTGCATTTGTCACTGTAAAAGTTGTCTCTGTCAAAGTGTCTTTGTTTTGTGGATTTTTTATATACAAATTAAATTGTCTACAATAATATAACCTTAATGACAAAAGCTGTCATAAAGGAATAGCAGGGTAAATATCCGTCATAATTTGCATTTTGTTCCGCATGTGTTCTTGTTTTTACCTCAAGGTTATTTTAAATTTTATTAGATGGGTGGTATCAACACTTATGACTATTTTTATGTTAAAGGTATATTTATATATTTATTATATGCAAAAGTTTTTTTTTCTGCGCAACACAATAAGCAAATTTACACAGCATTAGTTGTTAAAGTAGGTATAATAATTAATTATCGATGTCTTAAAAAGTACCTCCATTACTCATCTCATCAGAGCTAGTTTAAAAACACCGAATTTGTACATTACCATTCACTCCACAAATAAATATTCATTTATTTTTAACATTTTTAATCAATAACGATTAAAATATCACCGAAAATAACAACGAAAGTTAAAAAAGAATTGCAAGGAACAACGATTAACAGTCAAATAGATGTTGCAAGAAGAGAAATAACAATCCTAGAAAGAGTTTGGAGATAAGATCAACAAAACAGAAATAAACACCCACATAAAATCATTAAATGGAGAAATCTTAGAAGAAGAGGGAAACATAATGATGAGACGGAAGAATATTTAGAAGAATTGCTTAATGCAGCACAATGAACGAAATAAGTCGTGACGTAAAACATTTTTCCAAACAAATATGTCCTATGTAAATTTCCATGAGAAATTTTTAAGTGAAGTGTTCCATCCAAATTACATAAAAATCAAAGTTAAGCAAATATTTGGCCAAGATAACAGGTACTGCTGAGGGTTGGAATCTGTGACGTGAAAATAGCACTGACGATGACGACGACTGAGTTTCAACGAACACCAAAGCACTCATAGTTGGCTCGATGCGCGTTCTGCCAACCAAGTTGGCATTATCCGGACACGATTAAAACTAGAAACAGAAAACGTATTACACTCTAGATTAAAATTGGACCCAGGTAGGTAATTTTCATTAATATAGATAAGATGCAATTGAGGCTTTAGTAAGGTTATGTCGTTTCTAGTTTTAATAGATGTTATGTTAAAGCTGAGATGTATTTTCTCATCGGGATGTCTACCTACATTTTATCTATGTGGAAACTTGTGTCCTACCTATAAGATAGCGAATAAAGTTGGTTATATTATTAAGTAGTGAATTACTGCTTCTAATATACACTTAATCACTATATGCTGTGACACTAAATAGTGCTGCAGGCAATGTCAGAGAGGCCGGCTGCTCGTCTTTACGGAAGCGGTCGTGAGTTCGGAATTCGTATTTAAAGTAAACTCCGGACAATTTAATTCTTCTCTGCGCATAAGTAAACCAGCCCAGGCGCCATCCGATTTTAGTGAAATCGGCAAAACCAAATTGATAAATGAATACACAGCTGGCAAGATATGTGGCAGGTGCAAATAAAACACACTGTATCCGAATTCAAGTATAATAATATATAAATGTAAAAATATGTAAATGGGTATAGAGATATATGAATAAAGGTATTTGTAAATATAAATATGTATAAACACAAATAAAGGTAAATGTGACACGGACAAATAATGTGTCACAGCACTGTGTGACACAGCGAAATCACAATTTGGAACAACCAAGACAGTGTGTGAAGATCTGTGGTGACAGATGAGTTTGACACTAATATTAACCTACAAATGCCTACAAGTCGTGCTCTTTTGCAATGTACAACAGAGACAAGTTGATATCTAATATAAATGGTGATCTTACTTGTAATAATGAAACCTACAATACTAAAACAATGTAGGTACTACCTAGGAAAGTAGGTAGTGATCAGGCCACCGATCAACAAATCACCAAATAAAGAAGCTAAAGGCACACCATCTAAATTGTAGTTTTTACAGGTATAATGCCCTTACGAACAGCTGTCCCTAAGTTTACAAAATCAAAAAATTATGAAATAATCACAAACGCAAAGCTTACGGTAAGAGGTATGACTAAAGTTACAAGGAATAGCTGTTAAAATTCACTATCCTGTCATGGCTTCCAATTATACACAAAAAAAAGGACTTCTTTTTGTCTCCTTGATAAAACTGATCTGATTAGCCAAATTGAAATAATTAAAATTACTAGATTTGAATTTGAATATAAAATGTTATTTCTTACTTCAAGCAGTTGTTAATAAAGTAAATTCTCAAACAACCCTCTCTCTGATTTATTATTATAATTTGTGTACTTAGTCTGTCTGTGTGAATAAATACCACTCCTTAAATTAATAGCTGTAAAATATGCTAAAACCAAATACAGTGGCCTTGAGGGTATTTACCGGCGTGACAAAGGCAATTAATATATATATATATATATAGGTAAGTGCATACAGGGTGCTGAAATTATGACTGTTACAAGGCGTTCCATTCTTGTCATATCCTCACGAAAACCAGACGATTTAATTGAAGTAAATAATTTAAGTGTTCTCTCTTACAAATAAGGTGAATACGTGGGATCCTTACCGCGTTCAACTTGTTTTCAAATTGCAATCTCAACATTGAAAACAACCACCTTACAAGCTAAGGTGGAATAGTACCTATTTTTAATGCAACTGGGTTTATGTTTGCGAATATGATTACGTGGGCCTTTGAATCGAATTACGGCCCACTATAGTCCTTGGTTGCAAAAAATGTCCATATAGCTTGCATTCCGTATGTAATGGGTGATTTTACGCGTTTTAAATAGTTCATTAAATTTATTTATTACGGCAATGAAAACAACGCTAGATTCTGATTTAAGAGTTTAATGAACCAAATTAAACATAATCCCGTTCCATTCCATTCGCCTCAATAGGATTCTTAGCGTTTGATTGAAGTTAAATGGTTACTTACATAAAATTCGACTATAGCCTCAAAGCTGTTACGTATTGAATAATTTATTGGGTCTTAAGTATTGGATAGATAAGCATTTTAATAACAAAAATTAAATGTATTTTTTGTATGCTCAACTTTTGTGTTTTATCAATTTTTTCAGATTATCCGTTATCATAAGTCTCATCCGGTATCTAAACCGTTCAATTTGGATTAATTAAATGAAATTTTATGTACTAATGAAAAACAGTTTAGTAAAGTTGCTCCTGAATAATATATTTTCATTAAAAATTCCGTCAGTTCCCGATGACGACTTTGTATAAGTATATGACTAATGAAATGGCAAACAGATGAAAAATATGACTGACATAAATCATTCAACGCCTGAAAGAATATATAATTATTATAACTTGAGAAGAAAAATTGCCATAGAAAAATACCATGTCAGTCAGTAAATATGAGAATGAAAAATTCAGTGACACGGTTTGTTGTTTTTGAGAAAATTATTATTTTTAATGTTTTTTTAATGTCATAGACTGCATACTTGATTTTTTTGAATATTGTCTCCTACGGGTTTCTCAAAAAACTGACACTTATGTAACTTAAATCACATCTTTAGCCTTCGATTGTCTCGGTATTTAGCAGATTATTTTAGAAACCACTTGAAGCTAGTCAGCGTGAATCATATTTCTATAAGTCAATAAAAATGGACCATTGACCTTCTCACAATATTAAGACAAGTTACACGATATCAATAAGACGAATAAATTAACTGCACATGGTGCTTGGCCTTCGGTTACGCGTACTAATCAACTGTTACTTAGTTAATTTACTAAGTTGATGGCATCTCTAGACAGGCTCCATCATTATCCATAACATGAACCGGCTACAACTAAAATATCACCCTGTGCCCTATTGATGCCCGTTGCTCTAATAGCAATTGTCGCGTTATTCATTAACTGTGTTTAAACAGTGTGATAAAAACGTATAATTTTTCATTGTACAAGGAAGTAAGACAATATGTGATTGTTTTATATACCTACGTACTGTCATGAACTACAAACTTAAATAAAACGTGAATTTCCGCAGATGAAAATCGAATTTCGCTTTAAAGCAGTTCATCATTCCATTTATTTAAGATTATTACTCAAGCACTGCTACCGCAGTGGAAACGCGCGTGCTTCGGATATCGAGGGTTGCGTGTTCGAATCCTCCATCATTTGCTCCTTTTTATTAAATTATTTAATCCTCAGATAAACGACCGTTACGGATTTTTTTCGGTGCTATCGGATCACGACCTTTAAATTTGTTGGCAAATGAGGTTAGACAAAACTGTCATGATATATGACAGAAATCAGTGTGGGATCATATAAACAGCTTGTGTTACGAACAGACCAATGTACGTTTTTTATCTTGAACGAATTGTTTTTCAGTTCTTAATGCGTTTCTGGGAGAAATGTGAAAATTATTTCTATATTAAATTATATTCGGCGGTTTTACAGCCACCTTAGTTTTAGTTCTCTATACAAATATTCGGAATGATGGCGTGGCAACATATGTAAATAAAATGTAAGTGTATTACTAGCTATATTACAATACAATAGTGTAGAAATACGATTGTATAATGGCTCCATTATACAACATGTTTCAAATACAATATTGAGCAATTATCAAATTGTGGTGGAGAAAAATTTTTTCAGTGTACCAATGTACGGGACGGGCATCATTCATCGGGCGTTAGCAATAAATTTAATATTTCCGTTCAGTAGTTGCGTCATTCGATGTATATTTTTGTTAGTTAACGTACACATTTTGGTTTATTAGTTTATAATTTTAGTTAAAGCCCAAAAGAAACATTTAGTCAATATAGTGCACATACATTCATGTAGTTTACAGAAAATGTTAAAACGAATTTATGAATTTGAAGCAGAAGCAAAGTTATTTTAATACGTACTTGTATCTCTGCTAATCGTGACGTCATGCTGCTTCTTAATACATACGAAACTACTCTGATACTATTTCTGCATTCTGAAACAAAAATACATTTTTTAATGAAAATAAATAATGATACTGTAGGATATTAATATGTTTATGTTTATAATAAATTGTATATGTGTTTTGTTTCCAATATTTTCTGCTATTTCTTGAAGTACGCGATTAATTAACTAATTAATTATAATAACCATAAGTATACTAAATCTATATAAAATTTAATTTGAATAGTTTATTATCTAATTTTATATAAAATAATCACCGCATTTTAATAGGCTACCACTGCAAGTTTCTTGGAATCATTTTAGATGAATATTTAAAGTTGGAATGAATACATCAAGGTATTTTTCTATTTAAAATACTGACATATGTCTATACCAACGGAAACCAATTTACAAGGGAATCTGAAATACACACGATAGGTCTTATCATGCAAGTTTAAAAAAAAGCCAAAAAAGAGGTTCAAAATTTGAGATATTGTTTACAATGAATAAATTGACATGTATTTCAGTTTACACTACTTTTGAAATTTTTAGTTAAGTATAGCAAGTTTTGCTAGTTTTAGTTAAGATATAATTTATTGTAGTTTCAATTCTTAATAAAGTTCTAGACCTTCAAATGAGTTGCAAAATGGGTTTTAGTTTTAGTAATATATTGTGTTAAAATCTAAATCCAATCTTGTGTTAAAATTTGAAAACTTTTGGGTTATTAATACCTTCTTTGTCTTCAGTGACTGGCCTACGAGTCTAAAGCCATTTTGTACGATGCTTGTACTGGTTTCAATTCATAATAAAAATTCTCTTATTCTATTATTAGTCAATATATAATAATTCATTCTAATATATTATATTATTAAATAGATCATCCCACTATGAGATGTAGTTATTAGAGATTTAAGTTTTCTCTTATCTATTGTAGGATAATGCTGAAGGTGTGCAAATTTAATCAAGTCCACCCCTAGCTACGTAAAATCACTCACTCAAGGGAATTACCTTTTGGCCCATATTACGCTTTGGGTGTGCCCGTAATATATCTGCTGATTTGCTGCTCATTAATTTATACTTATATTTATGTTAATAATTTTTTTTTGATGTACTTTGTCTAACTGAGAGCTGGTTAACAGATATGGAATGTGACTTGTAATATAATGTCGTAGGTTCTTATTGTAGAAAAATATAGGTTCTATTCTATCGCCGGTTCTTATTGTAGAAACATGTTTATTCATGGATGAGTAATAATATTTACTTAATACTTAATGATTGTATTTCTAAAGAATGTAAGGTAGCTAGCCAAATAATGGCGGAGGAAACTACTACTTCAAGTACCAAAAACGTTCTTGTTTTTCAAACTTTTAATTTGTGAGACTACGACTTTTGGCCTGCTTCAGACGGAATAAGTATTAGTAATTTAATTATAAATTTGAATAGTTCTTAAGGCTCTAGTTATATAATGTTGTTAACTTAGACTGTTTTAAATTTTTGTAAATAAACATACTACTAATAACGAATCTGTTTAAGGGCATAAAATATTATGTACCTCATTTAAGCTTATGGCATTTTTAGGTGATGATAATATCCGCACGGATATCGAATAGCTTGATATCTACATTAGCTAACAAGCATTAGTTGGGTGCAATTGAATTTAGAATGAAAACACGCACATGGAATAAACATTGATGTTTGCATGATATATAGAATAAAGAGGTGCATTTATTTTAACTGTATACGGATTATCTAGGACACTAGGGCGTATAAGGGTGAACGACATACAGAATAACGATGTCACAGGTAGATACGAATTATAGATTTTTATATTAATATAAATCTATGATAACACAGTAACGTGCCTCCTAATATGTCTCTCGGTCAACGCTGCTTGCATGTTTGGAAATGATACATAGAACGTAGCATATAATAGGGGAAGTGAAATAGGCCGGGAAAGTGGAATTCTACTATAGTTCAGTTTAAAATAAATGGCGGGAGAAATTTCTAGTCCACAATAAGTTACCTTCATCTAGTTGACATCTTTGAAGATAATATGGCTATACAACTGAAATAATTTGCACGATGTACCCACTTTTAGCGCTTCTGATCAGATATTGTAATATTTTAAGGGTTTATATTGGTAAAATTCACATGAACTGTTTTAAACTCATTGAGTTCTATTTTCCATCGTCTGGTTTAGCCTAACAATATTGCTAGCTATTTGCACTCTATGCTACATCATCATCCTGGCTTACCGCAAGACGTGCGATATCGCTAGCGAATGTCGCAAGACTTCAAGACACTATCTTGAGGCACACCTGCTTTGATGTATTTTATATGTGAGTATTAATCTTTTTGCATGACCGTGAATATTCAGTCCATTGTGCCAAACTTTATCAAAGCCGCAAAAGAAGGTTGCTGAGCAAACTTTCTTCACTTTAAGATTTTTTTCACTGTCATCCGTTAATCGATGCACTTGATCTATAGTGTAATGCTTTTGCCTGAATCCAAATTAGTAGTCTGGGATCAGGTTGTTATTTTCTAATAGAGGTTTTATTCTTTTATTACCTTCTTAATAAAGTCTCGAGCTTTAAAATGATTGGAAGAAGAGTTATAGGTCTATATAATCATTAATTGACATACAAGGTTTGGGTATCATGATTACTTCTCAAATTTTCTAAATGGCACATGTTTTAGGCGAAAGGCTAAGTTGAAAAGGTAAGTTAATATTACAATGCCTTTATGTGATACTTTTTTCAGAATTTTACCAGTTATCAGATCACCAGGATTTGATCTGATAACTCTTTTGGATTTAGGTTTGTCTTCATTTCATTATAGACTTCAGTTGGAGTAATATCTTCTGATATTGTATTTTTTCCAATATGATGTTAGTTTCAAATAATTTGTATTTTTTTTTATTGAATGACAACGAGTATTTTTGATTTGATATTTTACGTCTGTCAAATACAACGCGGAAGTTGTATTTGTAGAAATTTGTAGAATTTGTAGAAATATTAGGAGCGGATATCCAAAAAATTCAAATTACGAACCACTGATGAATTGCAGTGTTTCATCTTACCAAAGTAGAAACAGTGTGTGGGATATTTTAAGAATTACGGATAGCTCATTAACTGGAGCAAACTCGATCCACAAAAAACCATTATTCTAAAGTAACCAATTTCCGAAAAATATCACTTAACTCTGATGCAAATCCCTCAGTCTTTAATAATCGATAGTCACTCAATGAAACCTCCATAGCTTCAGAAGAAACAGCATTTATCAGCGTGTAAGTAGAAAGCATCGTTTATCACTTCCATTTATCAGAACATGTAAAGTAGCTGGTTTCTGCGATAAGGAAAATACGACCCATGGTTTAACATAAATCTATTTCATATATTACAGCGGTTGGTGTAAATTGCGGGAATTCGCTAGCACATATTCTGTGAATGAGTTATGATTAAAATCTACACTTTCAGGGAACAATGAGTCACGTAAACAAGCCTGCGAATCAATAGTATAAATAAGTTAACAAATTGCATGACTGCAGGCATATTCAATAAATTGAGAACATTCAAACCATCCGATATAGGTAAAAATCTATTTCATCCCTGACAATTTGAATTTGTAGCAACTGAAATATCCCGCAAATGTGAATAGCCTCAACATCAAAACGTATGAGCTTTGATTGCATATAAACTCAAAGGTATAAGTTTGGGGACAAAATAAAAGCAAATGCATTGCTGAATGAAATTAACATCAATTTAAAATGGAGATTGCACAATTTTTTTATTAGGTATTAGAATGGACTCAGTTCGCATCAATATGCTTATAACGCTGGTAAAAGCTGATTAATATTAATATCTGTATTTATTAGCCTTGTTTTCGTGACACTGGAATTATACACATCAGAGGAAATTGGGTTAATAGTTGACTGCTATTTATTGATAAAGCAATTATCTTTTATATTTAATATTGATCGACAATCGGTAATAATTTTTCCATGTCAAGACTATTAACCCAGTAAAATAGTGCACGGAATTTGCAAAAATGGGAGGAATTTTTTAAAAGCTTATATACTAGTTTTGGGGGTTCTGAACACGAATTAGAACGTTGTCATCATGAATTTGTCCGGAAAAAAATTATAAGCAACATTTTGTATAATATTGTTCTCTGTTTGTTTTTCTTTGTAATAACACCTCAGCTATGAGCATTTCAGCTACATTTTACTTGAACAAAAATAAAATGCTTCAGATTTCCTAGTTTTTTTAATTAATTACTCTGATATTAGGTTAGATAAAAATGGAACACGATCGATTATTACGACTATCTTCTAATTAGGACCATCTTCAACAAAAGCAACAGCTTTTCCGGACTTAAAACCATGGTAGGAATACAACAGGTCTTGCCAAAAAAAAATGACTGTCAAACTGATATTAGCGCAATAATGCGCAAAGCTTCCTCATCAAAAAATAACTTTTCTTAAAGTAAAATGTTGGTGACAAGTTCATCTTGCTCTAAAATATGAACCATTACACCTAAATACATGAACTAGAAAACGAAATGTAGAAAAGGCATTGTTCATTGAAAAGACGTTGTTGGCTTCACAAAAGTTGGTATTTTGCAAGAAATTGGTTATGGAATTATTCCGCAGGGTGTTTTAAAATTAGGGTTCCACAACACCATTTTAATTAACCCTGTATAATGACTAAACCGCAAGCATATAACAATATACAGGATATGATAGTTAAAGTTGATCATTTTATCTACAGTTTACTAAAAAATAATGAAAATTTAACTTCAAATAAAAAAGTTATGAGACTTTAAATTTTGAGACTAAATTTGAAATATTAATTTGTTGTTTTTTTTGCCCCTGAGTATACATCTTTTGTCTGAAACTACTTTTTTTCACCTAACAATACTTTGGTAGTTATTGCTTAGTTTTTCTCTCGAACTCTGCGGCATCAACGCTATATGACGTCATTTAGTGTGTATTCAGTACTGAGAAAAAAATTTAAGTGATTTTGCTGGAAAGAAAATTGAAAATATCTCACAAAATGCTAACTTTAGCCCCTTCAATGACGCTACCAGAAGAAAGATAATTTTATTTTATTTGAAAAAAAAGTATTCGCAGTTTTAAATTACCTAAATGTGGTATGGAAAATGTACCACTTGGTATATTATTTTCGATTATATTTTAATTACATAACTTAGACCACTCTATGTTCTTACGCTGTGTCAAAAATTAAATTTAGATATACCATGTGAAAAAAGTTATAAAGTTCCTTCTAGACCTTTCCATCTGTCACTTTTTTCTTAAAATGGTAAATATCTCCGAAACCTGAGGGTTTAGCCTAGGTTACGAAACATGTTTTTGACTCAAAAGTTTGCTCTCTCTCCGAATTTCAAAAAATATATAGGGTGTTCCATTTAAAATAAGAAAGTTAGTTGCTGTCCAGGAGATATAGAACACCCTGTACATTCACCGCTATTTTTAACAAACGCCGAAAAAGGATACCAACAACCTGGGATAATACACATTTTTCTCTGATGAATAGCAAAGGCGCTACAGAACAAATACACACTAAAAACTCACCCTGATGTTATGTCTATCAATACATAAAATATAGTACCTAAGGAGAATGAAGGTACATACCTGTATTAGCTAATGACTAGAATCACCACAATATAATGTAACTAAACAGTCTTACAATAAAAATAAAATAAAAAGTGAGAGTAACGAAGAAACTGTTTACCGGCAACCAAGCGCGACGATACTGCACAGTGCGATGTTCTGCGGGCCCGACTAGCGATTTGAGGTTAACTGTCTGTTCGGTTACCTCTACTTACGCTGCAGGCGAACATAACGGACTCACTTTACTTTTATCCCGTAGCAATGGGCAGGAATGGTATCGTGTAGGCATTCGGGATTACATAATTATTATTATAATTGCGGATTTTCAAAACAATCACTTTATGCATGGAAAACTCAGATATGCTTCAGTCTTTATCGACTTTTCCTACCATTTCCATTTTATTGAATACTATTGGGAGTGTGTCTCTCAGTTGACTTTGTAATTAAATACTGTCCTACTTTGAGTCTATTATTCGTTGCCGCAGTTAAAAGTATTCAGTGAATTTATATTCGGGAAACGTTAATAATTAAAAATGATATTGCAAAGCTTATATTGCAAATGAAGTTAGTTTTATCAAATCCTTTATATTTGCGCAATAGACAAGGACCAAAAAATTCGGACACGAATAGGTATTTCAGAAGGCACGATAATTTTCCTTATACAAATTTGACATGAAATTTCCATTATCGCTCTGGATGAATAAAGTTGGTTTAGCGCTTGGGAAATATTTGATAGGGGTCATTAGTTTGCTGCTTTATCTCAGGAGTTCCTATGTCACTACTTACGTATTGATTCTACTGCATGCATTAGAATACTAGAATACTGTAACAATAACTGTACTAGAAAAATTTGTTGAATAGCATAAAAACCATTCAAACTTCAATCAATTGTAGGTCGTAGCAGGGGCGTAGTATACCAAAAACTAAGAAAAACTTTAAAATCCTTCAAAAAATCTATTTGAACTAGTCGTGGAATTTGCTCGCTATAGAACACACAAGACATAATATACTTAAGCTCTTTCATAGGTCCGCAGCAGTGGCGTAGTAAAACAAAACTGAATAAAACCCATAAAAAATCTATTTGAACTTATTATGGAACTTTCTCGCTATAGAACCAACACAAAACATGAACTTCAGCTGTTTCATAGGGCCAAATAAATCGTAGGTCCGTATCAGTGGCGTAGTATACCAAAAATTATTTTTTAAATCCAAAAAAATCTATTTGAACTTGTCGTGGAATTTTCTCACTGTAGAACACACAAGACATAATATACTTAAGCTCTTTCATGGGTCCAAATGATTCGTAGGTCGGTAGCAGTGGCGTAGTAAAACAAAAATGAAAAAAATCCATAAAAACTCTATTTGATCTTCTTGTGGAACTTTCTCGCTATAGAACAAACACAAGATATGAACTTCAGCTGTTTCATAGGGCCAAATAAATCGTAGGTCCGTATCAATGGCGTAGTATACCAAAAATTATTTTTTAAATCCATAAAAATCTATTTGAACTTGTCGTGGAATTTTCTCACTGTAGAACACACAAGACATAATATACTTAAGCTCTTTCATGGGTCCAAATGATTCGTAGGTCGGTAGCAGTGGCGTAGTAAAACAAAAATGAAAAAAATCCATAAAAACTCTATTTGATCTTCTTGTGGAACTTTCTCGCTATAGAACAAACACAAGATATGAACTTCAGCTGTTTCATAGGGCCAAATAAATCGTAGGTCCGTATTAATGGCTTAGTATACCAAAAATTATTTTTTAAATCCATAAAAATCTATTTGAACTTGTCGTGGAATTTTCTCGCTATAGAACATACAAGACATAATATACTTAAGCTCTTTCATGGGTCCAAATGATTCGTAGGTCGGTAGCAGTGGCGTAGTAAAACAAAAATGAAAAAAATCCATAAAAACTCTATTTGATCTTCTTGTGGAACTTTCTCGCTATAGAACAAACACAAGATATGGACTTCAGCTGTTTCATAGGGCCAAATAAATCGTAGGTCCGTATTAATGGCTTAGTATACCAAAAATTATTTTTTTAATCCATAAAAATCTATTTGAACTTGTCGTGGAATTTTCTCGCTATAGAACATACAAGACATAATATACTTAAGCTCTTTCATGGGTCCAAATGATTTGTATGGCGGTAGCAGTGGCGTAGTAAAACAAAAATGAAAAAAATCCATAAAAACTCTATTTGATCTTCTTGTGGAACTTTCTCGCTATAGAACAAACACAAGATATGAACTTCAGCTGTTTCATAGGGCCAGATAAATCGTAGGTCCGTATCAGTGGCGTAGTATACCAAAAATTATTTTTTAAATCCATAAAAATCTATTTGAACTTGTCGTCGAATTTTCTCACTGTAGAACACGCACAAGACATATACTTAAGCTCTTTCATAGGGCCACATCATTTGTAGGTCCGTAGCAGTGGCGTAGCATAACAAAAATGTAAAAGGCGAGTTTTGCCTTGACATTGAATATTTATCATTCAATTTTCTTTGACATGCATGGCAAGCAAATAAACACATATCTAACGCAATTATCGTAAGTAATATCTAATTTTTCCGAAAAAAATCGAAAAAACACGTTGCTAGGTAATATTTTAACTAGAAGCATGAGTGCTGGTGGCAAAAAAATCCGAGTCGAAGACATGGACCTTGTTAAAATATTACTTGCACTGTTTAAAAACAATATTACAAAATTGATTGACAATAAAATCAGATAAAATGTTTAGCGTCGTTTACTGGTGTCCTAGGAGACCATAATTATTTGTTATCAAAGGTATTGTAATTTTTGATGACAACAGCTGTGAAGTTTTGCCGCGGGTAAACTCGAAAAAACTTCTGTCATACAGTTTTTCCATCTAGAAACCATTTGTAATTTAAAATTGCGTGTTTCTGATTGTTGGAAATTAAGACGAGAGAAATAGTCGTGATAAGGCGAGATTTGCTTTTATCGCCTCCTATATTTATTCTATATATCACGGTGTTCATACTATTAGCAACATGAATAATCCACTTCCCTAGGAAAAATCTTTAAATAATAGAATAACATTTTTTTAGGCTGTAATAATAAAATTAGGTATTAAGTAACGTTCTCACTTCAATATAGACTTATCCTTGATACTGTGTTAAACAGCACAGCTGCTTGAAAAGATCATCGGGAATAATAAATTAATCTTTGAGAAAGATCAGACAAATAGCAATATTTAACAATAATTGTGGGCAGATACAAATTATTTTTTTAACCGGATTATCTAAATTAGGTGCGTATATATTAGTGTCATTCAAGAAACGGCGAAGGATGTGTGGGTAAAACAATCACTAGAAATTAGTAATACAGATACGTTTATTTTTTTCCCTGACAAGGTTTTATAAATAGAAAGTTGCCACAGATCTAATATTTGCAACCAACAAAATCATCAGGAATATACGGGAAAATATATATATATATATATATATATATATATATATATATATATATATATATATATATATATATATATATATATATATATATATATATATATATATATATATATATATAACCTTGAGGAATTCTGTTGCATGGTGAGGAAGAATGTCTACATTTCTTTGGTTTTTTATATTTCAGTTTAAAAATTAAAATGTGTGTATGTTTATTATATTGACATTATTTTAGTTGTGTTTCGTGATTTGCAATGTTCTACTGTTTGTTTTAAGTTCAACAATTCCCTTAAGTTTATTGAAAAACTTTTCCCACGTTGTTTTAATAAATAAATATTACCTACAGTTTTATTTTTGTTTTCCTTTATTAAAAAATATTTCTTTTCAACATACATCATGAATAAATACATGCTGAATGTCGACATTGACCGATGTAACCTGGAAATAATGATATTTCACTTAGAGAATGTTGACATTCACTGGTGCATCTCGACATTCACCGGATTTCGGTATTTCACAGTAACATTTAAGAAGAACGGTTATTA
Organism: Tetropium fuscum; assembly: GCA_964058915.1. Taxonomy (NCBI): domain Eukaryota; kingdom Metazoa; phylum Arthropoda; class Insecta; order Coleoptera; family Cerambycidae; genus Tetropium; species Tetropium fuscum. The sequence goes on from CAXKVY010000394.1 coordinate 90,248, forward strand.
ACGGTAGATATCTACGAATTCGCACGGCTTATTTAAAATTTTTGAAATGCGGTATTATTATTCAAAACGTCAGCGGTAGAACGGAATTTATTCACGTTACAATTTATAGAATTATTAAAAATATGTAGATAAAACAAAAAAATTAGTATTACATCATTTATTTTCGGGTATAAGTACAGGTAACACATTGATCTTACAATATTTGGCATTTTTTACACAGATTTTCCAACATTAAATCTACTGTTATAATACATTTATAACATTTACGTTATGACGCAAACCATATTTATGGGTTACTGGAAATATTGGACGATTGTCGGAATGTGTATATTCCCTATACATATACATATAATATCGATTTGTTCGTCTTATATGTCATTTTCTAGACACGTAATATTTACGTGCTGATTTCTACAGAATGCTAGGGATTGCCTATCTATGGATGGTGAATCCATATTTTAAAGAACCATTTCATGGAAATTATATGTTCAAATATATCCAAATGGACATCACTTTTATTACCTTCATAATGTTTTTATATATATATACATATACAGGTCTTTATTTGCCACTTTATTTGCTTGATGCTAATACATATACAATGCAAATTATTTAAATAAATACGTGAGTACTATAATTGCCAACGTCCCCTGGCACAGTGCTAACATACCTGTATAAAAACTATATTATAAATTATGCAGCCCTCATACCAATATTTCTAGAAATGTTTACCTTGCATATTATTACAAATCGATACGAAACAGTCAGTACAAAGCTTATCTAAGAACGAGAAACGAAATCTCACACAAACGCTCACGAAATTCAGCTATCCTGGTCTGTCATTGACTGGAAAGCGTCACTGGTTAATGGATTGATATAATGACGAAACAGTATCTTATTAATTTCGTTAGTATTTGAGTTTTTTCGAGTAGTGTTATGTATACCTATTTAGGTACTATTTAGGTATTTAGGTAGTACGTGGCTTGCAAGTATTCTGATCATTAAAAGGACAACATCTGGCATAGGCATCTGCAAGCTCCATGTCACGAAAATGGCGACTGGTGACATTGAATTAATACAAACATACATCGCGGGCCGCTATTTCCTAATATGAGTCAAGCAGCAATGCTAACAACACCGCCACATTTATTCAGGAGTTCCACAAAGTTCCTCCCTAAGCGCAACCCATTATTTTTGCTCCATTTGCCCCTTCGTATCTTTGCCAAGGTAGCGCCAAAACGATTTGTTTTCAAAATATCTCGCTTCGGTGCCTCCTAGTGCTGATATAGTTATTACAAATAGAAGAAGGGGAAATTTGCTGTAAGAAATGTCTTCTATGCATTTTTCTCATAAGTTTGATAGTTTAGGCGCTAGAGGCAATTCATTGCATGTTATCGCTTGTATTTATTTACTTTTGCGGCTTCATGGATCTCCATCACCTTTCATGCATCAATTATTGCTTATTATAGTCATGAATGAATGAGACCAAATAGTGTTTCAGTAATCCAGTTAATTGGAACGTTTAATTGCAACTGAATAATGGTGTAAGTACTGGCACTGATCAAATTCAGCAGGGTCGAAAGTTAAATGAAATTGTATCGAAAAAGGTAGATATGTGTATGTCTGTATATAAACATATCAGAGACATTGTACTATACATTATATTAGGTATATTATTTTTAGTTGCAAAACTAAATTGACAGTAAATGACTATTACTTTGAATTATGTTAATTTGATTATAAGTAACTATGTGAATTATATAGGGGGGAGTAGCCACCGATGGGACGGTTTCCAAGTCGGGACAGTACCTGGCCATTTTAGAAAGATTGTGCCAAGTAGCGCCATCTACATTGGCTCTACATTGATGATGCCATCTACATAATTTCTTTCCAATAATATACTGAACCAATCAACAACGGTAAGTAACTATAAAATTTAATATCATTAGCTTATAAAAGTATTTAAAGGCTTATAAAAGTATTTCTATATATAAATTTCTGTATTTAAAAAAATTCCCTTTAAGATTTTTATTAAATAGAGGCTATGTTTTTTACAGAATGGTGCGATTTCTTAAGATGGGACACTGTAAATATTCTCGTCACCTCTAGGGAAGCAAATTGTGTTGTTCTTGACTTTTTTATTTTGCCTTTACCGATTTTCAAAAAAGGTTCCTACTATAACAAATAAATTGATCGTGGAAAAGGAAAATGATCCGTTGAAGATATGATAAGAGCTGTAGAAAAGGTTCGAAACCAGAAACTATCGGTTCGAGACGCTGGCGAAGATTCTCAAAAGTCAGCTGCAAAGACAAATAAAAATAAAATTGTGACAGAAAATGAATGAAATATTTTGGGCCTTATATAAGTATGAACAAGAAAAGGGCATTATGGAATACATTATTGAAATGAAAAAGCGATTTTTTTGGAAAGAGGTACCTATACCTATACCTATACCTATACCTATCAACCTCGTCAGTTGGCCTTTGATTTTACCCAGGCCAATAAAATTCCTAAAACTTTTAATAAAGATAAAAGAATGCCCTCTAAGAAATGGGTTTGGCTTCAACTGAAACATTTCACTAAATAATTACTGTAGAAATTTCGCAAATCCATTGTACCCAAATGATTTATGACAGTCTAATTGAATTGAAATAAGTTAAAACTTTATCGTCTGGACCAGGCCCCAATTAAATAAGCAGAAATTTTGTCGCCATCCGATCGATGGCGAGAGTTTAGCTCAACTCAAACACCGCTCGATAGTCAATTTAATAAAACTCCTCTAGCGTGGCGCGGATCCGACTGACAAAAAGCACCCTTTATTACCCATCGCTTTGTGTTGATCGTGCCTTAAATAGCCTGACTTTCTGAAACTTTATAATAATAATAGATTATAAAAAGTTTTAAAACTACGTTTGTCGGATGTTGATATTACGGTGCAGTACGAGTTTATAAAATGTATCTGCATAAAAGCGTTTCTTCTGAAGTTTATAAAGTCATATATACAGCTTTATACTAAACCTATTATCATTATTGCTACCAACTCGACAACATTTAGCCGTGCACAATATTCGATAAGTTTGCATTCGATAAGTGGGGCTGTAAGGAAATTTCCTTAACCTTTTCAATATATAATTATTGTTACGTAACAAATAAAAATTATAGCAAAGTAATTTAAAGCAACTTTGTCAACGACCGTTTAATAATCACCTAATAATAGAGTGTTCCTTAATGATTTATTAATATTTCAATTACTTTGGTCATTTTATGAAGAAAAGTCAATATGAACATATGTCCGCAAGGGTTTAATTTTTTTTGCTATATTTTGATATTTTTAAATAGGTAGCTATTTTTCAATTACATTTAGGTATTATTTTTGGCATTTGTTGATGGGATACTAAACCACCTATTTTAGTTAGAAAAATTATTATATCATCCCACAAGTGGAGCAAAAACAGAAAATAACTTGTCTAACTATAATTCGAAATTGCGAAAATAAGAAAAATCAAATTGATTTGTGTCGATGGAGAGTGGAGTTGGAGACTCAATATTTTTTTGTGGAAGATCTATTATGAAGGAATTATGAGGCCATATGCTGGGGGTTGTGGGATAATTAGGGGGGATAATTAAGGGGGAGAGGGGGAAAACAAAAATTATTAAAATGCCCATAACTTCTCTGAATATTGGTCGATCTTAAAAAATCAAACGGCTTTTTCTTCGTCTAGGCTATATGACTGCCGACTGCCGACTGATGGCGTTGTATGTTATGTAAATGAAATAATTTTTCGTGATATTATTCCCAAAAACGCATTAGAACTGAAGAGCAACTCGTTCAAGATAAAAAATTTATAATATTCGTGAATATATCATAGTATTCAACTTGCAATTAATTGCCATTATTAATTCGGGAGATTTGCGTCACCCTGCGATATTATTAATAAACGTACGTCACGATGCGGCAATAATAGCTATCATTAGTAATATACTATACTATTAATTGATCACTATTTCTTTGTATTTAAATAGTTTCATGTACTTCATAAATCAATAATCATACATATTATTAATATAATATATTAATACATACTATCGTTTCGTCTGAAAAAAATTGTTGAGATAAATAACAATAATGATAATACTGATTTTATAAATACATTTATTCCTATAGTATATAAGTCCTATAAAATATTTATACATACCATATCTACACTTAAACTACCTTAATATTTAAACATCCATCCATAGGCCTAATTATTTAGTACACAGGATTATTCCATAAAATAAATAAATTATTTAAGGGGGTATCACACTATCCTGAATAAATACATGTTGTGTAATATGTAAAATTAATTACATTTTACATATTATACAATATAAATGTTACATAAATAGAAATATAAACAAGTACGTGAAAAAAGCTGACACTTAGTCCATTTTTCGCCGCAGGACATGATTTCCAGGGCCCGGATATTCAAATCCTTATGTTAAATTTTATAATTAATTTCATAGAAATTAATTTTATAAAATTAAAAAACATTTTATAAAAAAGAACTCTTTTTTTCCACATTTTGCTTCGCATCTTCGCTCCTAAGCATTTTTCGTAAAGTACATGAAATTGAGAAAGTTGTCCGTCATGAAATTTCCAAAAAAACAAGCTCAAGTAGAGATCGCCAAGTGCAATTATTAACTCGCAAATAGCTTATAAAAATTCCGTCTTTTCGCCATTTTTTAACTTGGAAACTATTATAGATGTATATGTTGGTCCAAACGTGTAAACATGTCAGCTTGATCCGTCAAAAAATTCTCGCGTAATTAATTAATTACTCGACAACTGCGCCATTTTCCCTATAAATGGATATCACTAGCCGGACTACGCAAGAAAAACCACAAATCTATTAAAATTAAGTGAGTGGACAAATTTTATGTAGGCAGGAACGCTATAAATATATTAAGAATATGCAGTATGAATGTTCTTGATCGATCCTAAATCCCCCTATAATGGGTCTTTATGAGAAATTACAAGACTAAACTAAGTGATAGGGCGTTCAAGTTTTATATAGATTGGATATTTATAAAACTTTTTAAAAATGGGCGGAACGAATGTTTTTTCTCGATCCCAAACCCCCCAAGCATTATGTTTTCATGAAAAATTACAAGAATCTCTATCTCTAAATTAAATCATAGGGAATTAAAATTTTAGTTAGATTAGAACTTTATTTATAAAATTATTTAAAAATGTACAGTTTAAATGTTTACGCTCGATCCTAAACCCCCCTGGTCAGTGTGTTTTTATGTGAAATTACAATAATAAACTGCCCCTAAATTAAGTGATAGGTAGATCTAATTTCATGTAGACAGGAACTATAAAAATATTTGAGAATATGCAGTATGAATATTCCTGCTCGATCCTAACCCCCCCCACCTTTAATGCGTTTTTATGAAAAATTACAAGAATAAACTACCCCTAAATAAAGTAATGTTTCTTCCCGATCCTACACCTCCGGTCAATGTTTTTATTGAAAATTTCAAGATTAAAGTACCCCTAAATTAAGTGATAGGGAGTTCTGTATTATTTTCACTGAGTATTTATTAATTTAGGAAGCTTGTGAATTTCGTACGGAGCAATCATTTCATTCAAGTATTTAACGGATTAAGCAGAAATTTTTTACACGTTTGGGTCAATACCTTCTACAAGAATTTCAGACTCGTAGGTATAATAGATTTTAATTTATGAAAAATAGCGGAAAAACGACACTTTTTTGACAAAATTTTGAAGCTATTTGCAAGTTAACAATTGCAACTAGCGACCTCTACTTGAGCTTGTTCTTTTGCAAATTCTATAACGATCAACTTTGTCATCTTCTTGTTCTATACTAAAAGTGTTTAGGAACGAAGATATACCGCAAAACGTGGAAAAAAGAGTCTTTTTAAATAAATTTTTAATTATAAAATCAAGCATAAGTATTTGAATAAATAGGATACAAAAAGAAAACACATCTGGGGCTCAAAAATTCCCTTGAAATTCTGACAACTGGACTAGTATTACAAGCTCTAATTTCTCTTCCATATTTTTTCTGGCAGATAGTGTTTCAATCTGTCTGCAGTAGCAAAATTATACATTATAATCATTTAAATCAAAACTGCTAATATTTATAAATTATTTTACACCTTCGTTAAACATATTAATTTAAAATAGCGTATTATAATTAACTATTCCAAGAATTCCTGGTATATATTTCAGATATAAATATATTATGCTACGAGTTTTAAGCTATAAAATAATAGCAGTTACGAATGTTGCTTTTCGGTAAATCTTGAGTACCCTTGCATGCTACATTCCGCTTTCTTATATGAGCTTTCCCTTATACGCAATTAATTTCGATATTTTTACCTCGCAACATTCTTCCTTCTACTTTTTATCGCACGTATTTGCAGTTTTGCAAGTGGACTTGGAAATTTGTTTAGGACCAGGGAAAGTAATATCAGAGTGCAAACAAGATCTGCCGAAAACCGAGGTCTGGAAGTTGCAGAATGTATCTAAACCATAGTTCTGTGTAAACTAGGAGATAATGTAAAATGTATAAATATATGTATGTATGTATATATATATATATATATATATATATATATATATATATATATATATATATATATATATATATATATATATATATATATATATATATATATATATATATATATATATATATATATATATATATATATATATATATATATATATATATATATATATATATATATATATATATATATATATATATATATATATATATATATATATATATATATATATATATATATATATATATATATATATATATATATATATATATATATATATATATATATATATATATATATATATATACATACATATATATATATATATATATATATATATATATATATATATATATATATATATATATATATATATATATATATATATATATATATATATATATATATATATATATACATATATATATATGTATATATATATATATATATATATATATATATATATATATATATATATATATATATATATATATATATATATATATATATATATATATATATATATATATATATATATATATATATATATATATATATATATATATATATATATATATATATATATATATATATATATATATATATATATATATATATATATATATATATATATATATATATATATATATATATATATATATATATATATATATATATATATATATATATATATATATATATATACATATATATATATATATATATATATATATATATATATATATATATATATATATATATATATATATATATATATATATATATATATATATATATATATATATATATATATATATATATATATATATATATAATACCAAATATTTGAAAACTGCTGAGCAGAAATAATAAATTGTAAGAAGGTTAATAAAATGCTGACAAAATAAGAATGCCTCAATATATAAATTATCACGTCCATAGGATATTTATTTAGCCCAGTCAAAATATCGCAAAAAAGGGATATCAACATTAAATTATACAATTTGTCTGCAATTATGCTCAGAACACACCCCTTTAATAAATAATACTAGCCCACAAATTTAATGTAGATGATTCACAGATTGACTGGACTATTGCTTTATAAGTACCTACCTATATCTAATAATATCTGAAATGTTGAGAAGATCAATGATTAGGGATTATTTGGCATTTGGCACTTCATTGGCACTGGCAATTTTTTTTGGCGGAAATATTACAGAGCAGATGGGCAGCCTACATACAAAATAAGAGGTAAAAAAATAATATTTCTAGTAAGTATTTAAGCCGTCATTTATTTTAATATTTTCCTCATTTATTTATGAAGTAAGTATACATTTTCTTCTATAATTTAGTCCAATATGTAGGGAGTTTTGCCCTGCCCCAAAAGGTGAAGTACAATTTTTGACAATTTTTTGACAATTTTTAAATATGTTATTCAGGTCTGGGCCTTGAAAAAAATTCAAGTTTTCGACCTTGGAGGGCGACCATTGGAGCAGCTAGCTTGAATAAAAGGTAAAAATAAAGAATTTTTTGAAAATAACTCCGCAGCTGTTTATCCAATGACGACGATGTCAGTAAAGAAGTTAAAACAAAGTTGAAGAAGACAAAATTCTTATTCCTTACATTTTTGTATAAAACATTATTCTATTTACTTATTTTTCCACATCACAGTACCTACGATTATACCGTGATATTTGTTATTGAAAATTTATTTTCTTACAGCCGCAGGAGCAGTGACGTAACATAACTTCGTAGATAATATTGAATTATTTATCCGTCTTATTCCGTACAGCATTAGGCAATAGCAGAGGATTTTGGTGACGGACTGCCGTAGTATCAAGGACGAAGAAATAGAGGATGCCGCAATACTTGTCTCAGAAGCTATTTTGACCATTGCGGCTCGAGCTAGTAAAATAAGGGGTCAGAAGTCAAAAGAAATAATTCCACTTACTTCAAAATAAGTGACTTCATTCTCCCCTCTGGGTTCGGGGCCACAATTCTAGAATAGACCCAGGGTACCTCCTACCTGTCGTGAGAGGCGACTAAAGTGACTGAATGGGACCGCCTAGCCGCTTAGACTTGACCGGTAAGATCTTCAAAGTTATGCTGGGCGGGCGTTGGTGGCACTTGGATGGGTGACCTAGGCAGGCTTGGGCCCGGACTGTGGCGTCTGCCCGAGACCTGGGAACACTCAACACATCTGCCGTGGACGCGTGGTCCCAGATAAATGGTAATGAGGACCAGAGTAATTTGACACCAGGCCACCCGTAATAAATAGGATGGTTTGAAGAAAAGTACTCAAGTAAAAAGGAGGAATGCATATAGGGCCTAATGAGGCAAATGATAGCAAAAGATGAAGCTTTAAGTCGGATAAATAAATAAAATGAGCAACTCTCTTCATCTACTTGAAAAATCATCAACTTCTTTTCAAAAGTATGGATAAATCCTTTACAAAATTCATCGTAGATGCAAAAGAACTACTTGCAATAGAGTTAGACGTATCCCCTCATTTAAACGGAATAGCAATACAATAATATGTGAATGTATTTTATACATCACCAATAACTATATACATAATGCCATTATGTAATTCTTCGGATATTGAGAAAAACCCATCCAGAAATGTAGTAAATTTTCTGGCATTTTCAGTAATATCCGGGAATCTGTCTGTGTAGAACTATTTAGAATGTTCAACTGATTATTTCTTTTGCAAAAAAAAACTACTCAAAGTGCACCGACCCCCGCCTGCAATGAATTTAATATGCATATGCTACTATTACTATTACTTATTATTTCATTCATAAAAATATATTATTAATTAATTATTGTAGTTAAATTCTCAATATTTCCATAAAAATTAAATTTAGTCTGATATGAAGAACATGAGAATATTTAATGCAGCTGCGTATGCTGTAGAATTTTGTATTTGATAAGTTATACGTAGCCAAATATGTAGCCTGTTTATTATATTTGGTCCCAAATTTATAGTACAAGGAATTCAAGTGAATTTAAAGCCACTATGTTAAGAGTCCTACTTAACATAATTTAGACATTATCCACGCAGAAAACGCAAACATCCTTACTCTAATAGAATTATTCTAAGAAGCAATTCTTATTTGCCAGTATTTTACTTCAGTTATCCTAATTATCTATTCTAAGAGGGTTGGAGTTTTGACTTACATTTTTTAAATGTTGCTTGTTATGACATAAATACAAAGAGTAGCACTTAAATACTCGTGCCCTAAACACATATTATGCCAAGCAAAGGTCTTATGTCATAGTTTGGGTTAGTATTACCACGTAATTAATTTATTTCTAGGAGTTACAGGGAGAAAACAAAAAAGGGTTTTCTTACAACGTTACAGTAATATCGACGACACAAAATAGGTTTCTAATATTTTTTTTGCTTTATCCCTTTTTAGATTTAGTCTACATCTAGGTGGCAGTGAAAATGTACAATGTAGTCTAAACATCTATAAATATATTTCAGTCTACGAGTATCTCTGTGAACTGGTTCAAATCAAGTATCCACATAAAATTATAAAGTTATCATAAAATCGTTTCGAAAATGTTTCTAAGGATCCTAGAGAGATTGCAGTTGCTGCAAAATAAACCTTTCTACTGACTAATGTACATCTGATCCAAGGCATTGAACTCTTATTATTTTGAAAGCATATCCATGCACATTGCACAAGTTTAATCCCCAGGTGGCAAAACTAATATGAATGACAAGGAAATTTCCAATTTTACATGTTCAGTTTAATATATCGCAAATAATGCATTAGTTATTGAGTGTAATTACAAATATCCATTCAACAGACAAGTCGGATAAATAGTTTAAAATACGATTAATTCGAGCTTTCGAGTTCTAATGTTAAATGAATTTGCTCCCACATACCTACGTCAATAATGTGATATTGCGTACATTCAAATATCACCGCAAACTTTGGCTCCATCGTGGCCAAACTCTGCCTTATCATAAATAGTTTCGTAAATGTTTGCCACTACGGGAACTTCGATATGAAATTGACTTTCTATGTTCGACATAAATTTTCAGCTAATGGTAATACTTTGCAACAAGTTGCGATACTTTCATCACGATCTGGAAAAGTACGTGACAAATAAGAGTGTAAAGCGCTTTTTAGTAAAAATATCATCGAAATGGAGACTATACTTAGAACCAATCCACTCCGTTGCAGCTTACAATAAATTACTGTCAACTTCTTTACATTAATAATCAGTACTATACATGTTACTGCACCTCTCGGTGTAAACAATCCACGACTAGGGGATGTTTATTTCAGAGTACGGACATGCCCCAAAAAAGTATAACTCGGTTAAATATCCTTGTTACACGCTGCTTATTAAGAGACACAAAGAAATTGTATGGAACATATACCTAAGGCTTAAAGGCATTTTCTCTTAGGCGTAGTGAGCGACGATGAAAAAACTGCATATATAACACTAAACGAGAATCATCATATGCTGCAGAGGTTTGCTTACTATACTAAATGTTGTTATTATTATGAAAACCGCAGTAGTTAACTAGCGTTAACTCTTCGTTAAAATAATGTGTAAACTGTTATGAATTAAGAAAATCAGTATTACATCAAACTTTTACTCGCATTACGCATTTTTGCCTTCTGCGTTTTTTGTAATCCTCTGTCTATTGATCATGTCGAAGAAACAGGGGTGAAAGGAACTAATTCGTTTATGATATTTTATTGTTTCATATGTTGAATTGCACCTGATTCTCATATCGACGACCAAGAAGCAATAGAACGTAACTGCAAAAGTCAGATTTAACAGGAGGCGGAAAAACATAATTTTACAAAAACATTAATGACTTTTGACTTTATCACAAATTTTTCAGACATAATTACATCATTTAAAAGTAACCAGAATACAAAGGAACATTTTCTTTGTTTTTCGTTGCACATAAGTTTTATTGCTTTTGATTTTAGTGAGATAATTTACGATGCGTTTTATTCTCAAAATACTTATTGATTGTTGGAATTATAATAATTTCATTTCCATCAATAACATTATTATAGCTGAGCTTTTAGAAGCAGAACGCAACAAAAGGCAATGTGCATGCTTTAGCAATAGCGATTCGCACAAAATTAAAGATAGATAAGAACGTTTTGAACGAAAATCGGGAATCCCAGGCAAGGAAAATTGGACCGCCTTATGAGCCAAAAACATGTCCTGGACTATTCAACGAGCGATCCTTGTTAGTGTATACGAATGTTTGAAATACAATAAATTTATTGTTAATGTTAATCCGTTTAAAGCTTGTGAAATACTGAGAACCTTCTACGAATTACCCCAATTCCGGCAGCACACGACTAATCGCTCGTAAATCGAATTATACTGCAAACTGAAGTACCAAAATGAGATATATTTATCGTGTTTTTTGTAGCGTCGCGTCCCTTATGCAAAATAAAAAATGTAATTAAGCCTGACGGGGTCTATAATTGGATATCACATCGGTGGTCGAGCAAATTCGAAACAAACATGGTGATTTAGCGGGAGACTTATAGGCTGTCGAGAGTAAATTAGAAACTGAAGTCTCCGAAAGCACTCCAGTCGACCTCATCATAACCGCCTACGCAGTAATCATCCGCGGAGTGATAGTATATGCTCGACGTAACGGCGGGCTCGTGGCACGTCGTCTGAGCTGCCCATGAATTCTGCCCCCAGCCCGATCCGTGTCCCCAGTCGATGCACACTCCGGAGAGGACCGTGTAGTCTGCGTCGAACTTCCTGGTCTTTGGGTTGGCGCTGGGGTTGGCGCTCGACGCTTGATGGCAGTTTCCGTTTCTTACGGGCACTGCACATCCATTCGCTACGTGGTCTGTAACAGAAAATTCGTATGTAGTCAAACAAGATTTAAAATAATACGATAGTAACTACTTTTATCCAACACGCTCATAAAGTGATCTTTATTCATCAGATTTTAATGGCATCAAGTGATTCATAAGTCACTAGTGAGATAAAGCAATTTTAATTAAAAAAAACAAGCATTTTATTTATTATGTATTTATTATTTATGAAAATTAAGAACACAAAGAATCCACGAACTAACCTACAACATCGACATTGACATGCGTCTATTATCTCCAAAAATCAAACTCTCCCACTAGATATATCTTTATGGCTATAACACTGGTCTCACATGCGGCGATATAATAATATGCCACCCCCTCTCTCGCAAAAGTCTCCGACTTCTGGACAAACCATTTCGGTTAGAATGAGGGGTAGAGATACTGAATACACTAACCAGTCCTATATCTGGACTGTATGTCCACGGAAACGAACCACTTAGAAGTTGTACAGGGTCTCTTAAGATTGACACCCCCCTTATCTCACTTATCCTTTGCCGATTTAACTCATTCAAAAAAGGAGTGGACGCGGTTTTTGATGAATTATTATAATCTGAGCACGGATATTAAAAATCTCGTAAGATATACAGGGTGGAAAATAAAACATGATTTTTTTAAATGGAACACCTCGTATATTTTTATACCAAAATAATGTGCTTAATTTTCTGAATAAAAAAATATCTAATTGTTATATAATCACCCAACCTGTTCGTGAGATATTACTAAAAACTTACGGGTGTCAATTATAAAACAAAAAACATCAAGATACATCAAGATACCTCTGGAAACAATGCCGTTTATTGAGATAATAAATAAATAATATATAGGTGACAATAACAGTAAAGAGTAATAACAAAAAACAACATAAGCCTAATAAAAACAAATAAAAGTCAATATTAATACACTAATACAATAGAGTAACACAATTTTATTTATTTACACGTAACGTAATTAAATATTTTCCACGTAACCACCACCATTCTGAATACACATTTGGCATCGCTTTATAAAATTGCTTCTCACCCTTTGAAATATATCACAATTTTGGTTTAATTCCTCAATTTTTACACGTATGCATTCTTTTAACTCATTCATATTATTAAAAACCCCAGTTTCGTATATATCTTGTTTTATCGTACCCCAGAGAAAAAAATCCATAGGTGTTAAGTCCGGACTTTTAGCGGGCCAATGTATAACACCGTGCCTTCCTATCCAAATAGGATATTTTCTGTTTAGGTATCCGGTGACGTTCCTTGCAGAGTGTGGTGGTGCTCCATCCTGCTGCCGATTAACAGATCTGTTGTCCACTAAATTAATATTATCTAAATAATTTTCAACTGGATGTTGAAGAATATCCACATACGTTGTGCATTTAAGGGCCCATTTATAAATACAGGACCTACAATGGCACACCACACGTTTACAGTTTGGTATCCATGTTTTTTATTTTTTTTACAATATGTGGATTTTCCGCTGCCCAGTAATGTGCATTTTTTCTGTTAAAAATTCCCGCAGTTGAAAAACTTCTTTCGTCAGTCCATAAGACATGACTTAGAAACTCATCATCTTCTCTATTCTATCAAGTATGTCTCTGCAGAAGGTTAACCGGTCTTGAAGGTTGTTGTCGTCTAAATATTGAACGGGCAAAATACTATATGGTTTAAAATGGCGATGTAATATTTTTATCACACTTCTTTGTGATATATCCAATTCTATTGCTGCGGCATAGGATGATTTGGATGGATTTTCAGCAAAATATAATAACGCGTTGAGTTCTGTGTCTTCTCCTGTTTTTGTTCTTCGCCTTTACCTTTTCTTGTCTCTCAGAGATTCGGTATTCCTAAACTTTGCATAAATGTTTTTAAAACTATTTTTGGAAGGAGGTAGCCTTTATCGAAATAACCTAACATACTCCCTCCGAGCAAGAGACTTATTCTTGTTGCACTGAATATAAGTTTCAAGTAACTCTTTTCGCTCTTCCAATGAATATACCATTTTCAAAATAACTTGCTTCTTTACGAACACTACGTATTTTTTACGCTAATATCTAAGAGAGTGAACTACTATCTCACAAAAAACTGGATGACATCTGTCAACAAATAAACAATGCAAATATGCATTGTTTCCAGAGGTATCTTGATGTTCTTATTTTATAATTGACACCCGTAATGTGATAAGGACTTAGTAATATCTCACGAACAGGTGGAGTGATTATATAACTGTTACACATTTTTGGATTCAGAAAATTAAGGACATTATTTTGGTCTAAAAATATACGGGGTGATCCATTTAAAAAAAGCAAATCGTTAAATCGGCAAAGGATAAGTGAGATAAGGGGGGTGTCAATCTTAAGAGACTTACCCGGTACAAGTTCTTTCACCTTCATTGAAGATCTTCAGAGTGATGACGATTTGTTTTATTGATCATTTATACTTGAATTTAATACTTCATAATTTTCAGTGACACTTTGTTACTAGTTTCGACGGAACTGAAATTCATAGAAACCACAAACCTATTCTAGTATTTATATTTGTTCTATTTGAACATATTATATATAAAAGCATTAGGCATACAGTTATCGAGAAGATATTAAACTTTAAAATGCATATAATCTTGTAGAATCTATTAAAACAACTACTTTTCCTAGATATATGCTAGAAAATATTGAATTACATATACAATAGATATACTAAATATGTGTTAATTCATTTATTTTGGTAAAAATTAACTTTTCTAACACCCTGAGCCATGAACCCACTTAAATAGGTTAAATACCACTTCATTTCCAGAGTCCTAAAGAAGAAAGTGAAGTTCTGGGTTAAACAATAAACCCTACAATTAAAGTTGCAGGGTAAACAAGAAACTAGGATAGGTTTACTCAGGTTTATGTATCGATTTTAGTGCGTCAGTGCGACCTGCTACTTCAAATATAATAGTGTACCTCAAACTTAACAACGTTTATTAAGGATAACATGGTATTGCTTATCCTTGAAAGCTGATTTGGACCCATCCTAAACAAACATAGATACAGGTGGAGATTAAATCTAGGAACATAAATTCGTTATTGTTGGCCATATGACATAGGCCCCATTTATGATGGCATCGGTCTGGAAAAATTATATGTGCTAGGTATTCCCACATGTTACCTAGAATATAGCGAGGAATTTTATCGTAAATATAAATAAAATTGAATATATAAAAACCAATATACGATTATATGAAAAATTAATATTATGTTAATAACTGTTAGATTGAAATTAATATTCGCATGGCCAAAAAACTATTTGCCAGCTCTGCTGGATGCTAATTGCAGTAAAACTTATGCCGCTTTCTCTTGTACGTCTTCTCTAGCGTATAGGAGGCATATACGTAAGAAGGAGAGTTCAAGGTCACAGCTCTAGGCGAGAGCTACGCTATGATAGCCACATTGGCGTGGTGCAGGACGACTTGGCTAGGCATCGCGAAGTGTCCTCAATATCCCACATATTGCAGCTTTACGTAGGTGGCTTTAGAAGGTGGAATGCTTTCAGTATTTCTTCCTTTCGACGTGAAAAGTTCCTTTCGGATAGCGTTAACTTCAAAGCAATCGGATGTTGAACGGTACATTAAGACAACAAATATTTGTAATAAATTGAAAGTGTGGTCAGAAATAAATATTTTAAGCTTAGGTATAAAAGAAAACGGTGCAGATATCTCAGGGAAAATTTGCCTGGTCTTCCAAGTAGACTTTTCTTTATCTGAGAAAAATGACACGGTATAACATCCGGTGAATACATGAAAACCTAACAAGCTTTCACATTTTTGTTGGTCTTTTTTTACGCTTCATAAAACACAGGCAGGATTTATACTTAAATACTCAACAGATTCTACCCGAACGTTGGGATACAAAGTACGTATGTCTAATGCAATCGCTGAATGTTTAAAACATTGTACCGAATAATTCGAGGGTGGAACATTTCGTTTCCTCGCTTTTTAGTATAAACCCAAAAGCAATAATGAAACTACCCTCATTCGCAGAGACAATTCCGATCCATTTACATTCACCTATAATTTAAATTTCGCAGCTATTTTCCACCTTATACTCGCTTGATCTTTGTGCTATCCTCCACCTTCTCCCTAACTTTCATTCCTCGGCTTTATTACCTGAATTATTACCCACAGGTGGGCGGCTTTGGTAGAAATCTATACTAACACGTGACACATTGTTTCCTGGGAAAAGGTTCAGTTTATAACCTGTAAGCTGGAATGTTCTTGCAAATCTTCCTAAAACACACCTTTACAGGTGTGTCATGTTTCATCGACTTGCAAAGGGATTCAGGGGGTAGTGGGAGTCCGGAAAATTCAAGAAAAATTATAACTTGGAAAGAAAGCTTGGGCACACAAATTCCGGCAAAGTTGTGTAAACACAGCCAGACTCAATTAAATAAATAATTTGACGACCACTAAGTTGGATACCATAAAATCTTAGAAATCCCTCGAATCTATCTCACTTGTATATAGAATTACTGGTAATAACTGTCTGGGACGTATAAGTTAAAGTATAAGGCGTAACCCAGAAAGAACCAGCAATTTCAGAAGTTCCATTAGTGGATTCCTAAATGTAAGTAATAGAAATAATTGCTTCAATCACAAGTTCAATGCTAAATTGAATCTGTCACACTGATGTTGCATTTGGAGTCAACATTTTTACGATCATGTTTTATTTGGGAAGCTATAAATTTATATGGTGAATATTAAAATAAATGTATATGGTGAAAATGTTATATCTTCTAATGAGGAAGTCATTATAGCTACGTTGCTGCAAAAAAGACAAAGGGTATTCAATTTAGGAGATAGGTCGTACAAGTGCAGTTACTGGATACATAAAAATTATACGGTTATTGAAAATGCGGATATATGATGTGTATAATGTGTAGTATATATTTTATTACAATACGAATACCTACTATCTGTGTGTTTTTAGTGGTACTAAATGCATATCAACGATTTACATTAACTTTATTATACAGGATGACTCGGTTAAAATTCGAACTAAAACATATACGTAATACAAAGTTATTATTACCTTTAGGTCTAAGTTCTAAGGTCTATGCACCAGTTTTGGTAAACCAATTTCGCATGTACTTACTAAATTAATAATCTTTCAAATGTCTATATCTCTTAGGTTCGAATCTCAACTCCGAAAACTCTCAGTGGCATGAATCGAGTTTGGTCTAACATGACTATTTTCAGGATTTGCGAACGTCGAAGTCGTTCCTGTACATAATTGCGGCCAGCAACGATATCGCTAAAAAATATTAATAATATGCCAATCCCTCTCTGCCTTATGGGCTAACCCTTTTAAGGTTCACCATACGAGAGTCGAACAAAGACGTATGAAGGGGAAGGGTGATAAAGTATGTAACAGAAGCTTTTGTCAGGCTCAGAGAATAATTGAAAATTGCCGTCTTTGTGAAAGTAATTGTGGTACAAAAGTAAGATAGGAACCTTTGTTATTAATTTATTATTAGAGAACGTGGCGACATCGAAATTTATTCCGCTTTCTTTTAGTAATTCAACTCTCGTATGGTGGACTTTAGTTCGTGAGATTATATATATTATTAGGTATCATCTTCTCTGCGGAAGTCGAAGAGTATTTATATTGCATTTGAACGGGAAAAACTAAAATCTCCAATTTCGTCGGAGAGCAAACATTTTGTACTATTGTGTTCGCCATCAAATTTTAAGCAACCTTAAAAGATGTCTGTCTGGATGCCTATCCGTCTGCCTGGATGCCGCGTTTTCGTTAACACGCTATCTTAAGTACGAAATGTTCAAACAACGTAAGATTTGGCAGAAAAATTGTGTTTGGGTAAAGGTAGAACTGTATTATTTTTGAGCGAAATCCATTAATAAATGCCACCACAGTGCCGTTTCAAATTTCTTAGGCCATTATGTTTTTTGTGTATTAAGATTATGGTGCATTTAAGGGAATTAAAATTGTAAGTTCATATTAGATGTGGACAACAAAAGCTTGCTTAAGCGAGATCAGATTAATAAAAACAATAGTAAGTTCGTACGGTGAGAATAGAAGCTACTAATTACCCACGAAGGCCACTGACAGTTACGCAACCACATCACATGGTTCCCAACTATGCTGGGTATCTAAATTACCTTGAGGATCTTCTGTAATTTTGGTTAAAAAAGAACCCAGTACCTAATATCTATTTATTTTCAAAAATGGTATTTCAAAATATATAAATTTCAAAAGTTATGTTTCAAAAGTTATGTTTCATAAGCTGCACATCGTTATTAATCCAATATGTATATCTACCCTAGTGGAGATTCAAACGTGAAAGTGCGATTTACAGAAAATAATCTAAAGAAAATTAGGGCCATGCCAACATAAAAGATATATCCATTCCAGTAGATCTAAGTATTCAGGTAATTTGGCATGGGGTTCAGACCAACACAAGAGAAATTACGTTTACAAAAAAAGGTGTGGTTCCTAATATATTAAACTATGCTTATCTGCATGGAAAGTGATATGATTCTACCATATGATTCTACCAGCGGAGGCAAGTTCAACGTTAGAAATCAAACGAACGGTATCGATGGTCTGCAGATAGGACACGGTCCAGAGTGCAATGGATATCTACTATCCAACGAAGATTACAAGTAACAAAATGTGAAGTGACTAATTAGTTTACGTACTTACATGAAAAAAAATATATGTTAAGTGAACATAGCTACTTATGTATAACTCACTCAATGGATGTTTTACGGCTTATTCGATATACGGTATAAGATACTTCTTCAGCCGACAATGGGAACTAATGCTAAAGAGTTCTATAGAACACATAAAGAAGCAAAACTAAAATAAATGTACAAGAGAATATCGCTTACCTTAATCAACAAGTTATCGAATCCAGCATCTGCTGTATGTGACGTTTATCAAAGCCACAAAAACACAGACAGTGATTTTCCCCCAATTCAAACCAGTTGGAAAGTCACAAAATACTTTATTTGAAAAGGGAAATACTCAAACTAGAAAATTCGAAAAACTCGAAGTCCGAAAATCATTTGTTTTGCATCGCACGGGTTATGAGTGACATATCTATAAAAATGAAAGAGCAAACAACAAAAGTAGCACAACTGGGTCGCAACTAGTACCCGTCAAGAACTGTCATTAGTATTAACGGTCTATGGTAAACCGATAATGCTGCAAGGAAACCTCTAATAATCGACACCTGAGTCCTGATCACGAATGATAGAGGGCGTGCCTAGTGATCTTTTCAAAGTATCGTAGAGCTAATAACCTACAATTTAACTTTCAGATATCAATTCATGTAACTATCGAAAAGTGAACGTAACAACTGTATATTTTTCTATTTTAATTTCAGAACAGTTGTAATTTTTAGCAGTGTCCTATCAAATAAATGAACAAGCTTCTTAATATTTTATCGTCTGGCAGTTGGTAGCGTCAAAACGAGGGTATAAACAGCCTTATTCCTTCTATACTGCCCTCGCAATGCCATGAAACTCCTTAGGTTCATATTCCTATTTATACGTAATTGTTTCCATATTATGCCACATGAAGAAATAAAGGTTAATTCAATTAAGTTTACCCCCAAGTTGCGTATTCGGTATATGAATGAATAGCTGGGAAAACAATGGCCTGTCACGTAATATAATATGAAATGGCTTCTTGAACACTTATACTCAACATGGCGACGAAACAATAGTACAATAGGGGAATATAGTCAATGTAATTCAAACTTAACCACGAGCACATTATTAATATACTTTCAGTATAATAATATACTTGTGATTTTCCACCGCTGTCTAGATTTCCCCTGGTACATATATGTTAGGACACGCATTCGGTCTCTGCGATATGGTGGCAATACAATCGCAAAACAGAATTTTACTCGTTCATATAATTGAGTAACTCGGCATAATATCAGTGGAGGCTCGTGACTAAAGCATCAACGCATTTTTTCAAATTTTCAAGGTCACGCGTTTTCCTGGCACTTCAGAATTTCAATGGATATGCATTTACAAAAAATTACAGGGTTTCACAAACATGATTTTTGGAAAAAGTATCAAGCTTTTTTGAAATAATATTTATTCACGAATTACTGATAAATAAATTGAAATAAACAAAATATATTTTCTTAGACTGTTAAATATTTTTCATAAACCAATAGGTATTTTGTTTGTTGAATTTACGATCAATGATTCAACGAATTTTAATTTTCCTTGCCGTATTTTGATTTTTTTATTTAACTCTAGTTTGTCAATTTACTTTTGGAACCAGAAAAAATCACTTCGGATACAACTATATTAATACTTTCAATTAAACAATTTTTAATGGTTTTCGACAGACCACTAAAAACAGTAGATTCATACAAAAATTCTTTGTATTTATTATCATATTTGGAAAGTAGATCTGCACGCTGGCGAAAACTACTTTGATTGATAGAAATCGAAGTTTCATTACGACCTCTAAATCCTTAATCATATGACTTTGTAACGCCAATCACCAATTAGGGGCTGAAGCTGAAGGGCGAGAATCGTGGACGTTACTCACTCAAACCGCGCCGATGGGCAAGCCCTTAGCATAATATACAAAATAATGCACGAAACAAGTGCGCCTGTACTGAATTTCTCTTCAAGTCGGTTTACGAAGTCTCTTTTAATAAAAAATCAAAAAATATATTTCCCACTACTTGATTGATGGGGTATCGTTACTTATTAGTTTTATTACTTGTTAGATTAGAGATTAGCTATTACTATATACCTACATAGTTATATAAAAATCATAGCTGAAAAGCTAAAGAACAAAGGGCGATATTATTTTCGTATTATAGGATATGCAAAATAATTAGTTTCCTACACGCCTAACCTATAGGTAGGTTATAATAAATAGGTACTTCGATTAATTGGTCTTTAATAAATATTAAATACCGTGGTTCTAATACTAGATAAAATTTTAAATCCCCTACAATTTAGTGGTAATTATAATAATACAGTTTTTATTATTATAATTACGTTACGTATCACTTCAATTGTACGGGATTTAAAATTTCGTCTAGTATTTCATCTAGAACCGAGGTATTTAATATTTATTATTAAGTTTTAAGACAAAAATTATTCAGCAAATACACAAATACATGTAGTTACTTTGCCGCTTCAGAAATGTGATGGCCGACCGGCGCGGGTATAGGCTACGGGCATTACGGGCAAGCCCATCTCAGACAGTCTCAGGGTGGATACAACATAGGCATACGTTTACCGTTTCGCTCGCACAATCGTCGCCGCGTATACCTCGAACGTATATCGCGAATTAATACAGGCCTGCTTGTCATCTACGGGCTTGCCCATAGCGATGATTAGCAGGTCTCTCTCGCGATATGGGCAAACAGATCGTACCTATTACTAATTTATTTCGGGTGCGTAACGCGCAAAATTTAAATCGGAATGTGATTACTGATTAATAATATACTTTTTATTTATAATCTTACTTAAGACTTCTGTTATGCTATTGCGTTAAAACATATTGAACATTCTACATGATAATTGAAAAATTTATTTGATAATTGTTTTTTCTTTTATATTTATACCTTAAATCCTAGGGCGGGCACTGCCCACCCTGCCCACCTCGAGGAGCCGCCACTGCATAACATTGGTACGCTACGAAGTTGTCGATCTTACCCTATGTCGGGGAGGCCTCGGGCATCTAGGGGCCGCAGCCCATGCCAAGATCGTATACATAATCGGTACATCAACGTTAAAAAAATCCCTTTAATCGTTCACCGCAAAATTATTTTTTTCACGAGGCTAATTATATTCAACGTAAAATGAGTACATATTAATTTATTCTGCTGCTAGTTTTTCAAGGTAGTTTGAGACAGTATTAATTTAATTTCAAAGCGCTTGCAGAGCTCAACATCCGATATTGATCGAGCTTGTGATTTAATGTATGATGCAAAAAAGAACTTGTCATGGATGAGGGGAACTTTCGAAGATATAGAGAAGGAAGCTTCAATTTTAGAAAAAACGTGGGATATTATATCGGAACTCGCATGGAAACGACAACAAAATGTATAGAAATTTTTAGACGAGTTGAAGACCGAATTGAAGATCTTATAAATAGGTTTCAAATTTTAATGAATCATTAGACATTTTAACGAATCAACTTTTAATACGTTTTGCTAGTATGAATGACGCAATGAAACATTTTTCTTTCCTGGTCTATTACCTGGTCTATTGCCAAACATTACTAAATACATACATAGTAATAAACTTTGCTATTACATGCAATCTGCTGAATGATATAGGTACCAAATGATACTTACGTCGGTTATTGGAAAGGCCATTCTGCTGCTGTGGCACGAGGGACAGTCGCTTGTCTTCTAGGGGCAAGTGAGGAGGAGGTGGCAACTGCAACAATAGCAATCGATAAAATGAGCACTCGCTATGAACATGTCTAGAGCAAAATACCTACAACATAAATATATCTACATGCAGCATGCAAATATCGCCAGTGAAATTACGATACGTTGAGGTATTAAGTCCATATACTGTAAAATTTATTCGTAGATGCATTGGGAATTCGCTGGACCCATGGGAGATGTTTCAGAAGTAATTGCATCTACTGTGGATCGCGTAGCGCTTTCGAGACAGATATAAATTCAGTAAATGTAGTTTTAAACCTTTAACGTTCCTTGAAAAAGGGTTCTATTTCAAACAAATAATACACATTTTTACCGATACCTACTTAATTTCTAAACGCATGTATTTATTATAACTTCTTCAGGTATTAAGGGTTCCTCAGTGTACAATGGCATTAGTATATTGTCAGAGATTTTCTAATCACATCGTAATAACCATTTTGACATTCTGATACATACTTTTAGCGATTTCTTCATGAAGAGCATTTTTGTTACAAAAATATCTATTAATTTACAATATTCTGGATTAGATTTAAATATTTCTAATATTTTATTCTTCCCTTGTTTGTAAAATGAAGAAGCTACTGTATCTGTATCACAGCCTGATACAGTATGAAGAAAAGCTACATATTTTGAAAACGGGATATTTGAAGCTGTTATTGGAGTACCATACTTCTCGTCCTTTTCCTTCATTCAAAATAAAAATATTTTTTGTCGTGGGAATCAGTTGGGTTAAGTGTACAAATAAATCTACATCCTCCCCAACTGTAATAATGTTATTAACTGCAGTCATATTTGCTGCTATTTTAGTCTCAAATTTAGCATTTTGTAATTCAATAGCAACCATATTTATATCATTTCTTATATTCCTATTATTTCACAAAAAAATCACCTGCTTTTCAATGATTTTTCAAAATAAATTTCTCGATATACTACATTGTTACGTTGACGTCGCAATCTCTTCCAGGTTTTCAAGTTACTGCTTGTATCCTTGTATTTCCCTCGAATAAAAAGTTATTAAAAAAACATGTCAACAAAGTGTAATGTTTTCAAATTCATTGTTTGGCCTTTGAAATAAAAAAAAATCGACACAGCTTTATGATAGTGCGTGCCCCCGAGAAAATATAGCGAATTTAAGAGAGCATATTTTTCTCGAAAAATAAAATAATTATTTTCAATTTTTTTTTTAAATTATGTCACCACTTGTATAGAATGCTTGGGCTATTCGACGATAGATTAAATCTTCACGAATATTTAGGAAAAAATCAGAATCATTTAATTTGTAATTTCGATGCAATAGGCGAAAATCGTAAAAATACCGAATTTCTGGGTTAGAACATGGTGCAAGGAGACGCGGCAACACTGTATAACTTGACCAAACTCAACTTAGGCCATAAATACGCAGATAAAGAGATAAGAGAGAGAAAACAGATAGAGAAGAAATAAAGAAGAGCAGAACTTCAAAGTCACGGCTAAGGTGGATTTGATCATGGTAACAAATATTTGATACATACGGGTAGAATATTGTCAGTCTTAAATATAGGAAGTGAATTCAATTTGTTTTAAATTTTCTGATGCTTGTTCTTATAGATATTTTTCTATTGCGTATCATCTCGAACATGATTGATGCGCATGATTTAATAATATCATTTCGCGTTGATACACATCTCTTCTCCATTGCATTAAGTCTATCTGCACTCACGGCGCCTGCCAAGTGATATCAAACTGACCGTTTATTTCAACACCAAAATTTTAGATAAATATAACACGGTTCAAAGGCTTTGTTCGATGGTTTTACCCTTATTTATATACGTCGTACACACAGAGCCGGAAAATAAGTCCACAAACCTTTCGTAATACCTTTAAGAAATTGATGTGATCCCGGGATCGAGAGTTTTCGAATAAATGCATACCTAATGGCAGGGTGCGCAAGGGTGGGGGGAAAGTTTGCTCATAAGTGACCGGAATTCTGAAAATCCTTAACGCATTGCCATTGATTATTAGCGTTAAGAGTTCTTGGATCATAGAGGTGAAACCAAGTATGAAATTCAAGTTTAAATCTACGACAGTGATTCATGCATATAAAGTTTAGCGTTATGAAAATACAAACACGCACATTACTGTTGTGCCTATTCCCTGCATATCCTATTTATTATGAAATATCCTATTTAATATAAAGTTTACGTTATTAAATTCTCGAAGGGTGTTTTTGTCTTTTTTCTCGACCTATTGGCTAATATTTTAGCATTGAACCTAAAAAATTGGACCAAAATTTCAGCTGCCTACATCAAACCTCTGAACGGTGCGGCGCAAACCGAGTTCGTTTCCCATTTAATTAACATGGGAAAAATGACGTTTTTACTCAAACATAACTAGCTGGTAGAAATTTTTTTAAATAATAATTTCTGATTTTATAAAGAAGCAGCATTTTATAAAGAATTAAATTTCCTTAGATTTAAAATACTCGTAGATATAATTTTCCTTAAAATTAATTGAATGAAATTCGATTTTTAAGAGAATGTTTAAACGAGAATATCTTGATTTCTTCTTGATGAAAATAATGAATTCACGGATTTAGTGCTAAGGACCTTTTTTGTAGGAAATTTCATTTTCTATAATATTCTGCTACCAGAAATTTTTAGAAAAAAAAATTCTACCAGGTATTCATGTTTGAGTAAAAACGTCGCATGTCGCAAAAATATTTTCCCATGTTAATTAAATGGGAAACAAACTCACCTCTATAAAGTAAGCACTACCACATGCGAGCTGAAAGGTGGCATAATGTGATTAATTTGTCGCTTTCTGTCGTGATTGGGGCTACGTGGCCTTACTTAAATGTAAGCTTATGTAAATATATGAACAAAGTAACGAAAGTACTGAGGTATATATTAGGGTTTTATAAGATGAAAATTTAATGTAGCTAAGGGCTCAGAAAGATTAGACATGGGGCCTACACCAACAACACAAAAGAAAAGGCTTGGCTTCTAGTATACTTAAACTACGCTGATCTGTAAATTTGAAAGTAGGTATCTTGGCTTGGATGCTCTGCAGCATACAATTCCATGGGCAAGTATCCGTTCAGTGTCTCATTAGTGTCCAGTGACTTGCCCATAGACCACGTTTACGGCTTTCCCATAAGCCCTAGGAGTTGAGTGGTATATGGTCACGACGTCCAAGCCAATTTCTACAGTGATATGTTGCAGGTGTCGGACTCGAGAGTCGCGCATTCTTTTTTTTTTCGGGTACAAAAATTTTCCTTTGTTGTTGATTATCCTTTATCCTTTTTATCCTTTAGACTCGTTGAAATGAAGCCGCTAGCACCATTTTTACCACTGTTATAATAACTTTCACAAAAGAACGTTGTGCTGGGGACTGGGGACAAGTTCTGGGAAACACAGAAACAAAAAAAAATAGATTAAGACCACGAGATTAAAAAGGATCACTAACCACGAGCTTCGAGTGATTGAACCCAAACTTCTTGGAAAGTAACAACGTACTTTTTTTAGTACATTTTAGTAGTTACGTTTTAGTAGTTACTAATTAGGAAGACACGTAAGCTACAAAAGCGAAAATCCAACTGTTAGGTCACGCAGGTGAACGGAAAAAAGTTAGACAAAATAGGCAAAAACGTGGAAATTTTTTTTCTAAATTAGTGAATTCTAAGCGCGAATATCTCAAAAATCATGTCAAGATAGCGCAAAAGTTAATGGAGTCAACTTGTGGAACATTCTCAGCTTTAATTTTGTATAGAATGGCCTTATCGCTAGGACACAGAGCTTCGAATATAAGGAAAAAAAAACGAAAAATTAGACCTTCTACCTCCCTGCTTCTTATCTCCTATGAGTAAGAACTTTTAGTATGGTTACCTTAACAAAATCCCAACGTCACAAAATATATTTCTTCCATTTCCCTCTACAATCTTTCGTTGACTGGACTGTTCATTTACGTAATACTGTACCAATAATTAATTTCTAAATAGGTTAGAATATTCTAAAAAAACATTTGAATTTATATCAATGAAGTTATATTAATTGTGACAAATTAATTATGTCAAAATATTTCGGAAACAGTCCATCAGATCGTGACAGACACCGGCATCGACTTTTTTCCTTACTTCTGCTTCAATTTATATCCAAACAATCTGTTTCATTAAGGGAATTTTACTTCGTGTCAGTTTACATGCAAACCCTTTTCAACGCTCTGCCTGCTCCTCGTGGACAAATCTCAATATATGAGCGACAAGACGAACTTCCCCCAGGCCCTTGTCAAACCGTATTTGGATAAAAGGAAGTGCTCTAGATTTCGGCCTGCTTATCTTTTCTCTTTTAAGTAAGTGTTACAGCCCAAATCGATACTAAATCGCTTATAAATGAGACTCAGCTATGCCTCAAAACCGAGGAGTTGTAACTTGGATGCGCATTTTAGTGCAAGAAAAATAAATGTTTACCTCGAAAAAATTAGTACGATCAAGAAATTTGTTGGAGATGGTCCACTTGCCATCCTAATAAAGATATTAAATATCAACTAAAATGGAAACTGTACTTCGTTCGTCATATTGGAAAATGGCGGTTAATTTTCCCTTTTGGCCCTTTTGCAAACAGGAAAAAGTTGAGGTGTGAAAAGCAGGCAAAAAAAAATAGCAATTTTTTTTCTCTAATTCAAACGGTTTTGATTTATGAGCTTCAGAATGTTATTGGATTTTCAATTTTGCAAGACATACACTGTAAAATATGTGTTGATAGGTTCTAAATAAAGCAAAACATATTTTTAGGCATATTACTGTTACAGAATATAATGTTTGTGTTTGTATGGAGCTAATACACTTGATATTGAGACAACAATTAGTTAAATGGATTCTCTTTAATTAAAGTTACACAATATGACAAGTATTTCAATATAATATTACATCTATCAGATGTAACTATGGTAGATACAACAATAAACTAAGGTATATATTCTAATAATTATAATATATACTACTAATTATTATAACAATGGAATATATAACACGCCCCCTTTTTAAATAGATAAACCACAATTATAATTTATTATTGAAATTCAAATCTATCGGGAGGTTTAACCACCCAACCACTTCTAGTTATAATTTGAAGATTTACAAGGATTTGAAATATTGAAATTTTTGCTTAAATTGTTTTAGATGAAGGTGCTTTCTTACATCTTTTAGTGAATATTCTGGAGATAGAAGATCCACTTCAACGGATGGGGGGGTTCTTAATCTTCCCCCATTACTAACTGCCAAGGAAATGGTCCTGTTTGGGGGTGACATTATAGTTTAATACTATTAAGAATGGATCATTACCCTTCTCAAATAATTTGGGAGTAAACCCTTTTAACGGTCTCTATAGTCCTTTCAATCAAACCATTAGATGGTGAGTAATAAGGACTTTGAAATCAATTCCTATTTTTTACAAAGGAATTGCTTTCGCTATTCGATTTTGCAAACTTTTGACATGCCAGGCAACTTAAATTAGTATTTTTGATGTCCTTTGATATTCCCGGCCAATATACTGAAGTTTGAGCTAACAGTTTGGGAAACAACACCTTGATGAAATCTATGAAGAAGTACGAGAAACTCTGATTTTAATGAATCAGGTATAATTATTAATTTATTATTGAAAAGACCTGATGAATCTCTTTATTAATTCATTCGATGCAACATTAAATTTTAAATGGAAAAGGTTAATTTCTTATGACCTATACACAACTGTTTGTACAGGTACACTGAATCTAAACAACATGCCAACATCTTGACATGCCCATTAAACTTACCGTATTACTGATTGCTGTCATCCAGTCACTGAAAATGAGTGTGATTTTAGTATTAACATAAAATTTACTAAAAATAAAATTAATTTTAGATTACTTCTATATCTTAAATTACAAAATACTAAAGACAATTCCGGTAAATATGCTGGGATTTTATTAATTTTTTAAGGTAAAATAATGATAAAAAAACAAAAGGTTCGTTAAGAACAGTAATTTCAACAGCACAAGTACTATGGTGTAACGCACAGTGTGTTCCAACATTTTTTTTTAAAATACATGACTGAATTTATGTTCCACATTTTCAGCCCCTGCTCTACACATCGGCTCACTATTTCTATGTAGTCCTGAGTTTGAAATGCACCCTGGCGATCTATGTTAATAGTACTACGTAATAAATAAAAATATGTTATGCCAGATGCCGGAGTGTGGGAAAAATTTAAAAAATGGTGGCAGTGATGACAGACACCCGTAAAGTTGTGTTTGGGATTTGGAAAAGAGAGGCGCTAAAAGGAGGTTTGTGCCTATTCGTCAGTTATCCAGGAGCTGAACGCTGCGCGCTGCTTCGATTTGTGGGGACCGGCACATAATCCCAGCGGTAAGTGAAAATACAATGATTGAGGTATTTACTGAATGAATGAAAGCTGACAATGTGAGATCGGATTGGAGATGTCTCATGCACGAATAAATAATAAAATTATATAAAATGTGAGAGTGAGTTCTTTTAGTGGCCTTATAATAGTCCCCCAACTAATATGTCATCGCAAATCGAATGTACATAACTCCATGTAGTTTATACCCATTCGTTCTAGTATAAACAGGAAAAAAACATAATCTTTAGCCGCTTGGAGATTATAAGTCCCAACTGTGTGATGTTTAAGAAACAAAAAGTTCTAATAGCTAAGGTGGAACCTTCAGTCCCAAAGGCCACCCCTAACGCATCTCACGGTGGTCTTTTTACAGCGACGGTTTAACCCAGTCGGGTTAGCATATGACCCTGCAAAGATACCCGTCAGCAATTTTATTTTATTGCTCTAACCTGTAAGAGGGGGGGGGGGGTAACTGGAAGTTTTAATTCAAAATGGCGACCAAACTCCGCCGATGCGTCATCATGAATTTGACGAGGAATCGTTTTTGCTCAATATTTCGGCTACTTTCCGACCCGACTATTTTCCGATTTTTCGAATTAAACGAAAAAAGAATGCCAAAGTATAATTATGAAATTATCCCATGCATTATTAACTTCATGATATAAATGTACATGAACAAATCTGTATAGAATCAAATTTCAATTTCGATCATCATGTTCCGATAACGACACCTTGAGAAAAAAAGGTCTGGCCGTCTGAAGTTCATGAGGAAAAAAAGAGAAAAACACATCGCCTCTAATCTTAATACTTGCAAGAAAACATCGAAACTCGAGCTTAAAACTGTTATAAGGAAGGAGACGGCAGAAACCACAAAGATCTTGCAAGCGATAAATCATGGATACTGTGTGCCTATCGCTATCGTAGGACCTTAAATATTATTTCTAGAGAAAAAGACGTAGAGGTCAAAATTGCAGCAAATGTAATTCTATATAACTTGTTTACAACTTTCTATACAACTTTTCTTTTTTCAACACCCTGTATCTCCGAAAAGAATCATTTCCGGACCTATGTTCATATAAAAATCAAAATTTCATGTTTTCTGATGTAGAATTAGTTATTCAATTATTTTTTTAGGGGTTGCTCGTGAACACCCTGTATATATACGACTATATTCCTATGTCCCAGGACTATCTTTGAACGACAGATATATTTTGAAGCGCTATGGGTAATTAATAATATGAGACTGGTAGTATGTTTTTCCTTAAAGTAAATTCGATACTAGTGTCTTGAGGGCTTTTAAGCTGGCGAGAACGTTAAGTATTGTTATGAAAGTGGGTCATTAGAAATTTTACAAGCAATGCAGACAATGCGATGAAACCTTTCAGACGGAACATATTTTACATTGGAGAAAACTCTTCAAGCATTGCTTATACGTGTACCGTTACGCTGAATATTTTTTAATAATTGTAGAAAGAGTTGGAGGTATACACACACACACACACACACACACACACACACACACACACACACACACACACACACACACACACATATATATATATATATATATATATATATATATATATATATATATATATATATATATATATATATATATATATATATATATATATATATATATACCATTATACGTATATACCATATATGTATATACCATTCCACAAAACAGTATTCCTTAAGGCTCAGTAATTTCTCAAGAAAAGAAAGTCAAACAGTAAACTTAAACTTCAATTTCCAGGCACTAGTGCGAAAAGCCCCCAGAGCTCTTTATAGCTACGAAGTAAAATTTTGCTTTGCTGAATCTTGGTATCAGAATAACACGCCTTACAGAAAGTTAGTATTCGACAGGGATACCCATTATTTAATTCCTTGTAATATTTTTTTATGTTATGACGCGAGTTGCAGAAGTTTCTTCAGTCTCATTTAGCACTGTCAGTTACCTGAAATAACTTTTCATAGAAATGCATTATTTTTATAACAAAATAATAAAAATACTACGGTCGGATATGGGCTTGATAGAACTAGACGCAGGTTAGATAGAACATGCAAACGAATATCCTAAAATTTTAATCTTAATTTGTATCCACGTAAATAGTAAGTGTAGTAAGTCAGTTATTACACAGTAATACACACAGTCAGAGAAATCGGCGCATAACTCTATGGAAAATCGTTGCCAAGCTGAACATCAGTTACCAGATCATAATAGATGATTTGAAAATGCGCCGATTTCCCTCCACAAGATTTCCGACACCCTCAATGTTGGCTTTGGTAATACTTGCTCTGAGCCGGCGAGCGAGGCTTCCATTCTCAATCTTTTCTCGGCCTCCAAAAAATTCTTTGTGCTACGAAAACATACGGGTTCTTGACAGAGTGTTGTCCCCAAACTGTGCCTGTAACCGCCTCGTTTTCGTAAATGACCCCCACCCCTCGGTATTGTTCATAAGATTTTGTTGGAAATATGGATTTGAAAGGTAAGCAAATTCTCTACAACTTTAACGCTACAACCAAGTCTTCCATGGCTTTTTGCGCTCCAAAGTGGCGAGAATGAGAATTTTGCCAGTCATGATTTTGCCTTTTCCTCAGCGCTCCATAGCTCCGTCGCCATTGGTTGTACAAAAAAAGGTATGATAAATAATAATTACAAATTTAACATCCAAAAATGTAGAAGCGAAAAATGTGTATGAGGTAAATTCACGATCATCTGTGAGTTTATTTAAATGTGATAAGAATTTAATTACGTGCACCTCATATTTAGCATTAATACGTCCGAAAGAGCTTTCTGAGTTTCTTTTATGCGGGAGACTGTGTATTAAAATATTCCACGGAAAGCCTTTGTACTTGCGCTGGGGGAGAAAAAATATTAAACAATTCCCGTCTTTGTTAGCGCGAATTGTTCATTTTTAAGAAGGCGAGGAAAATAACAAATAAGGACTCAGCAGGAAAATCACATTCTGGGGTATTTTCACGTTGTTTCTTAAATAATCTAATTCGTGCATCAGCTGTTTAATTAATTCCGTATTCTAGAACCCAGTCACTTTATTTAGTGTCATTCATTTATTTATACTTCTGTCTTTTCGCAGTCGTTGGCATATTGAATTTTATAAAGTTTCTTGAAGTTTATTGTGTTTAACAGCTGCGACTTTGTAGCGTTTTATTTTGTTACCTCCTTATACACCTGCTTCTTTAAGACTTTCTTATTTACTTATAAATAAATATGTAATTATTTTCATATTATCGTGTCTCCGCTTTTGTTTTGTCGTTATTACCATATTTCATTCAATCTCGCCTTTAGAGCAGGCGTTCGCCGTACCTGAGTACAAAAGCCAGGGGATGTGGTTTGAATTTTGCATCAGTTAGGTGAGACCCTAGATAATATATACAGAGAGAATATAATTCTTTAATAGTTCCATTAAGGCCGGGATTTAGTAATCGTTGCTTAAGGAAAAGCAAAAAGACTGCGAAAATTCAATCACTGTCAAATATTTTTATTCACATCACATCATCGGCTAGAATATGAAACTACTAATCAAAACATGATATTAGCGACTATTTTGCATTGGCCTAAAATAGTCGAATATTTTATTTTCCAGCTAAAATCGTACCCTGGTTTTAGCTTCCACGAAGTGCGCCATTAGCAAAACTATTTTTTTTAACAAAAATCAGATAAATCTCTTTTAAAGTCGTAACTCCACAGATTGTATTGGCAGGAGTGAATGTATTTAGAAGTTTGAAGAATATATTTATAAGTTAGAAGTAGCCCCGCCCCGGCTGCAATAAATTAGGCGGCCGCCTCAGGGGCCAGTTCCAAGGGTCACCAAATTAACTTAAATTAAAAAATTCAGAGACAAACTTTGTCGTTTTTGAGAAAGAAACAAATTTTCTATTAAATGTTTGGGAAAATACATTTACAATTTTTTTATAGCAATGCGATAGTAGAGGGCCGCAAATTTATGTCTCACTAGTCGCCAATATCCAAATCCGGGCCTGGTTAGAAGGCTAGCCTTAAACCATCTTTTATTCGAACAACCTCGAGCGAGTGCGCGATTGCGTTAAAGCAATTAACTTACTTGATTTCTGCCGGCGACTGTGCCATGAGCCACTGAACATCATGAAATGTTCTGCTGCCGATCGCGAGCAGCTGGCCTATGTGGTAAGTACCTGGAAATCTGGGCCGTCGCGGAACTTGTCTCGTCCATTCGCCGACGGCAAGCAACTCGGGTGCTTCGCTAATACGGATAAAGCCCCTTGTCCTACTAAGGCTTTTGTCAGAATACCAGGCGAGTGTCGAGTCTTCGTATAATACCACCCACTCTTCGCACCACCCCTTGCAGAAGAAGCCTCCTGCAATAAAGTTATTGTCAAGCAAAATAAACAAGAAAATTATAAATTGCATAAAATAGAATATAAGAACCAAGTCAACATTTCTGATACTAAAATATATACATCGATTTCATGTAAATTATTCCTATTGGCATATCTCTTCCACTGGAAGGATCCCTATAGCTGTCGCATTTTAATAGATCGGCCATGGGCACCGGAAGGGGGGGGGGGCAAACCAGGGCACTTACCTCCCCCCCTGGAAAATTGAACATCCGTTACACTATAGTGGCAAAATGGAGCCTGTTTGTAATACTTTACAAGCAAAAACAATAAACATTTTATCGACAAAAAAATATATTCAATTACTCTTATCTATGCTTAAAGACCACAGAGCTAATGCAGATAATTACTTTAAGGACAATTTTCGTAAATGTATATTAGACGGAAAAAAATCGATATTGATATTAAAATCCCTAGATTAGCTGCAAGGCAAACACAAAGGGCTAACTAATCTACAGATAGTGTTGAAGATTATTTTCGGATTTTGTTTTTTACTCCATATCTGGATTCAATTATACAGTCCATTGAAGTCCGATTTTCCCAAGAGACGGATACCGCATTTGCTCTATTCATTTTCACCCGCAATTAATCACGAAGGCAGAAACATTTAGTTTACTAAAAACAAAACTTCATACAATCTCAAAACTGTATGAAATCGAAAACTTGGACGTCGAAATCGAAACTTGCAAAGAAATGTGGGTTGCAAAAGTCCAAAATAACGATAGTGAGCTCGAGGTTGTTGAATTAAGTTCTATCCAGGTATCGAGAAAGCGTTACAATTTTTTTTAGCCTTACCTCCACCACAACAACAATTGAAAGGTCTTTCAGTACACTCCGACGGGTAAAAACCTGCTTGAGATCAACCATGTCTCAAGAGAGACTTTCTGGTCTTTGTTTGCTTAGTGTTCACAGAGTGTTTTCTCAAAAGAGAAGAAATCTGTTAATACTTTTTTCTGAGTAGAAAAATAGCTCGTTCTTTTATAAGCGGTTATATTTATTTTCAATAATATAAATGCAAATTTTTAAAAAATTTATTTTACTTTGCCCCCCCCCCCCCTATATTTGATCCTTCCGGCGCCCAGCATCCTGATTTATTGGACGGAGTATAGTATGACATTTACTAATATAATATTTTATCAACTCCTAATAGGGCAGGGCAGATGTCAGGAAGTTTAGGAAACGTAAACATCGTTTTAACTAGGGCAAACAATTTTACTGTTGGGATCTGGTTCATTATAAGCATCTTTTAAATATACAAATTTTTCCATTAGGGAAAACATCAAGAGTCTTTTTTTCACTGCCAAAATAATTCACAAAATAAACATGAAATATTACTTTACATAAAATATTACTTTTTGAAGGATTTATTTTTAACCGAGTCAATTATTAATTGATTATTCATCATAAAACAATTTCATTTATTGGAATAATAATTGATAGTAAAGTTTGAAGATGTTCCATGTTGCTGCTGATCAGAAACGTGAGATATTTCTTGAAGAGTTGATTCCAAAATTTTATCAGATATTTTAATTTCTTTGGAAGATGATGGACAATTCAATATTTTGTTAGAAATCTCAATTTTTTATTCAAAATATCTTCTGCTACGGAAGCAGATTTCCAGCCAGCGTGACGATTTATGGATATAATGTTGCCCCCTGTATTGGTCAGAATAGTTACAGAGCTTCTCCTGAAACAGTGACCTGTGTAGCTCTTATAAATGTCTTTTCCAAGCCATTTTGCAATCAAGCTGGAAATGTTTCCTATTTTATTTATCCCCACATGTTGGTTAATACATTTTCCTCTCGAATATTTCAAAAATAATCTGTTACTTTTTGTGTGATGCGGCCCTAGTGCTCTATACTTGCGGCATATCTCAATATAATCAGAATTTTAAACAGTAAACGTTCTTGCGTAATAGGTATTTTAACAATCAATATAGATCGAGCATCTTCCATGGCATCAATAGTTATATGTAATAATTCTTCACGGCGACAAGCACAGCTGATACCCAAAATTAGGACAACCTACAAATAAAAAATATTGAAATTACTACTAATCTTACAAAATTATGATTATATCTGTACCTTATAAAGTAAATTTGTTTCGTTATCAGCATCTTGAATAAATTTATTGATATCATCCTTTGATAAAACTTTAGATTTCTTTCCTCGGTATCCGACGCTTTTGTTCTTAATGAGCGGGACCAATTTTGAAAACTTTCTTATATCAATATTCTCCGTAACATTCAATGTACTTTTCAACATTGAGTAGACACTCCATAACGTAGGTTTTATAATTTTTGATTTTTCCTCAAAATAGCATATGAGCACATTTTCAGAAACCTTTTTTACATGCCACAAAGGCTCCGACATGTCCACATAGGGCAGCTCGAGCAATACCAACAGTCACTCTGAATATTGTATCGATATTATTATTATTATTATTATCATTATATAAGACTATTATATAAAGTGGGTATTCAGATATGTACAGTAATGATTGACAGCTATTTACCACAGACCTTCTTTAATTTACCCAGTACACTCAATAAATAGAAATACAATAAAATTAATGATTGAGATAAATTCAATAAGCTTGTTTTTGACAGCAGCAATTATAGTCAGACACACAACCACTAATGATTAGAATAGAATTAACTGCCATTGTAGCATAATTTCGGCTCCATACCAGCATATTCAAGTGCTTCGGTTATATACCTTCAACTCCAGAGGGTTTTTTATGATTCAATTAGTAGTTCCCATTTCACTCACACCTGATTATGAACAAAGTTTCGTGTTTGAGGGAAGGATGAAGAATGGGAATGTTGCCTGAACTCTGATGACTAAGTCATCATAAAAACGTTTTTTGTTCACTTTTCGTTAGTTGACATAATTAAATTTTTTGAGAGTATGTCGTAGGTATGTAGATTCTCTGAGAGGTATAATACGAAAAGCAACTAGGCGCGCCCTGTATCATTCGTAATTAGGACTCGGGTATAAATTATTACAGGTTTCTTTACGACGTTATCGATTTACCATAGACCGTTAATGACAATTCTTTACGGGTATTAGTTGCGACCAAGTTGTGCTATTTTGGTTCATTAATTTTCTTTTCTACTAAGACTCATAACTGGTGCGAGGCGATATAAATCAATTCGGGCTTCCGTTTTCCGGAGATCGAAAGGCGCCATTTTCTTTTTTGATCAGCGTCCTTTAGCTGCGGTAAATTTTCGAGTATAAGTGCTTCCCTATTTTTACTATACTTTAGATGTCGGAGAGAGCTATCTTACCTGGACACCTACTATCAAATAACAGATAAGCATAGTTTTAGTATACTAGGAGCCACACCTTTTTTAAACGTAATTTCTCTTGTGTTGGTGTGGGCTCCCATGTTAAATTATTTTGAGCCGTTGGCTATATTTAAATTTTCTCTTACTTCCACTACTTTAGCTCCACTTCCACTACTAGGTATAGCCCCAATTTGTTTTTTCACTGCTTTGTGTGACTCGCACGTGTACGTTTGAATCTACACTAGGATATATTAATTGTTTTATAAACATATCCAACTTTTGAAATACAACTTTTTTGAGGGCAATTTAGATACCCAGTATAGTTGGGAACCATGTGACATGGTTGCGTAACTGTCGGTGCGTAATTCCACGGGTAATTAGTAGCTTCGGTCCCACCGTACGAATCTACTAATTTATTTCTTTTTTTAAGCTGAGCTAGCTTAGGTAAATTTTGTTGCCCACGTTAAC
Organism: Tetropium fuscum; assembly: GCA_964058915.1. NCBI lineage: Eukaryota > Metazoa > Arthropoda > Insecta > Coleoptera > Cerambycidae > Tetropium > Tetropium fuscum. Next base: position 127,680 of record CAXKVY010000394.1, read on the forward strand.
GCCGTTGGATTATAATCAGAGGGTAACACACGTGACTCTTTCTCTTATAGATCAGTACTTTACCTGGGTATAATAACGTGGAGAATAGTTGCAACACGTCGCGTCGGTTCTCTATTGATTCCTGATGCAATATTACCGGCTCAAATGGAGCTTATCCACATCGAAATATCGCTTCCAGATTTAATTCTTCTCAAGTTTTCTGTTCATATAATAGAAATGGATGTGGGTGATCCACTGGATCACTCTCTTAAAATTGCTGTTGACAATGTAAAAGCTTTCGTCTAGATAATAACGTTACTGTAAAAGCATTTGTTGAGATAATGATGAATGAACGCCTGTCGCCCTAGATTTGGAAGAGTGAAGCTATAAGTATTTTTGCATCAAGTTCAATTAGAAGGGCATCTTGTACATGGACTAAAACGTGATAAGGATAATGTGTCCATGATATAAACTGTGTTGTGAATATACTCCTATTTCTACTCCAGAGTAATTCGTTGTCTAAAAATATTCTCAAGAATAATTTCATTTCATTATTGGTTTATGGGTAATACGTACTTTCAATTTGTATTCGTATCGAGATTCAAACGACTTTCAAACTACGTCTGTTCTGATGCCGCGGATTGAGCACAATCCAATAAAGATTCTTGACTATACGTTCAAACAGTCCATCTACATCGGACACGTGCAGCACAATATAGGATTCCAGGTTTTCGCGGCTTGCTTTTGGTGGCTTTTAATTTGTAAAGTTTTTTCATTATACTATTAAATACTTTCATTAAATATTGTGTATATACGTCTTTGATGGACATCTGTGTTAAGACACCGCTGACATATATTATGGTTTATTTGGTTAATTTTAAATAAATGTGATTGGAAGATATCATTTGTTTTATCTATTTCAACCACAACGCAATAAGAAACAGTCCACCACTCTATATGAATCATCTTAAACTATCATGTGTCTATGACGTACACGCAAAGAACTCGGGCGCGGACTTTATTAAATACAGACATCCGAATGTATGTATTGTAATGGAATATCTTATAGAATGCATCGATATCCCAGACTAAACGAGAATTGCGTAACTATTTGCATATTACCACAATATTTTACAGAGTTACCATATCCTATACTTCCCACGTCTCATTTCAAATATTTATCTAGCAGTCGTAACGTATGGTCGAAACTTTTCGTATACCTCTAGCAAATCTAGATGTCCGTATATAAAATGCCTTTAAATTTATTGGCGGCAGTGGGAAAGTTTATAATAGGGTTACGCTTACAAAGGATTTTACAAAAAATATGTTTCCACTCATGACGCTGTGTGAACCTGTCTATAGGTATCCTAATAAACTTCAGGTGTGTCTGGGAGATAATTCCTGATTCATAGTCAATAGAGTACCAACTTTATTTATTGCCAACTACCCAGTCTCAAAAAGGCGATTAAAATATAATGAGCAAACAAATTAGCGGAAAACGTTTTTGACTATAGAATATTTTTTTTTAAATTACATTACTTGTCAATAACAAATTTTCTGGTGAGGATTTATTTATTAAAAATTCCTCTTTAAACATCAAACATAACATTAATTCTAAATCTACTTGCGCTAAAAATTTCGGATCTCAATGACACGTGTACCGTGTAGCCTCCATAAGCATCGATTATGGCTTGGCAATGGCGAGGAAAAACATCTGGTGGATTTTGCAAAAAGGCTTGAATTTACACCGGTATAAGATTGTTTTGACAAAAGACCTTAAGCCACTGGACCATCGGTGCCGAGAATTTGCTGCTTGGATTTTAGAACAACTTGAAAGGGAACCTAATTTTGCTAAATATTTTTGTTAAACTGGATATATTAGCAAGCAAAATTGCTGTTTTTGGTATGAAAACAATCCACAACAGATTCACGAGAAGCCTTTGCATCCGCTAATGTTGTGGTTTATGATATGATGGCATTTTCCAAATTGAGGTAGGAGATACAGTTACAGTGAATAGTTAACGATACTGGCAGATATTAAGAAATTTTTTGTGGTCTTCATTTGGAGGATATGTGATTCCAGCAAGATCATGCCACATGTCACACTCCTCATGAAACTATCGACGTATTGCAAGGAAAGGTTGAGGAAAAGATAATTTCAAGATATGCAACTGTTTTCTGGCCTCCAAGAAGTGGTGATTTAACTCCTCGACATTACTTCTTGTGGGGCTATTTTAGATCTAACATCTACGCAATCAGACCACAAACACTTGATGCATTAAGATTGAATATTGAACGCGTCCGATCATGCCCGATTTATTGCACAAAGTCATCGAAAATTGGGCTCGTCAAATTCTATCATATACGCAAAGTCGAGGTGGACATTTAAACGACATGCTGCTCAAAACATAAATATTGTCGACTGTACTTTAAATAATATACAAAGTTTGGGTGTATCTGAAATAATTTTTACTTTATTTAATTTTAAAATCATATGCTTGATTAGTTGAATGAAGTTTGTTGTATAAAGAGGAATATTACATAAATAAATCCTCATAAGAAAATTCCAATTGGTCATTTAATAAAAATATTAATATCTTTGAAAATCGCATTCCACTAACTTATTTGAGCAGCGTATTTGGTTAGTAAATTAGATATTAGATGTTTTCTAATTAAAATCATAAGAAATAGATACCATAACGAAATGTATATACAAGTAAGAAGGAATTAAAATTTCGTCCAAACGCTCTTCAGGCCAGGTGTCGTCACAACCATAAAATGCATAGGTACTGTAAAATCCATAAGTGTAATGTAAATGCAAACTGTATAAAGCAGACCGAGTGAAGTATAAGCATGGAAAGGCCAGATGCTAAATCTGGGAACATAAAATTCTAGGTTCATAAAAATTCGGGTTTATAGGCATGAGAATGTATGAGCTCATATAACTGTAGTGCACAAACAAGGGTGTCGGGCGGGGATATTTTTCATATACCCGACATCAACGGATCTAGGAAAATTTCTAATACTTTTATCATGGCTTATATTTTAGAATTTCTGGATTTCTGGGTAAACTATCCACCTTAAACCATTTCGCTAGGGGCCTTATCGACTACTCGAACCGCCGGCCAGGCCAAAGCGTGTCATTGAGAATCCATCAACTGCAACTAAGACGGAGAACTTCTTGAAAATGCTCTATGAGTGTCTGACCAATATGATGCTGTCGTGAAATTGACAGTGTTAGGCGGTATGGTATCCGCCAGGAATAATTCATATTCATATAAAAACTATCCTTAAAAAAACATACCGCCAGTAAATTCCAAAGCCAGGGTCGTATTACCTTTGTTTTCGCATTTTACATAGTTTTTAAAATATTTAATGACTTTTCTGATGACTCATTTGAGAAATAAGAGCAAATGATAAAATAAGACCTTTATTTTAAAATAATAAACATTATGCGTACATACAAAATTTAATAATTTATATAGGTAATATCCACAATTGAAGCTTTTATATGAAAAAACATCTGTATCATCATCCGATTCCTCTACCAGGTTGATAATAAATCTTTCACCACCATTAATAAGAATTTGTTCCAGTTTTCTTCATATTTGTTTACTTTTACAATTTACCTCGACCAGCCTTCTTTTGAAATTAATAAAAAATCTTCTTTAATAAGTTTCACGACTTTTTTATTGAATTTTGGAAATAATTTTCCGAACCAGAGTCCGAAATAGTTTCACATCGTCGGCATAAAAGCAGTAAAGGTTGATATCGGTAAGAATAACCATGATGAACAGGCCGAAATGGACGGGTTCTTAGGACAGAACCTTGATGTGCCTTTAAGGTGAATTTAAATTTATCAGATTGACAACCATAACATATAAAACTGAGTTTCTGAAATAGTGTAATTCTTCGGCTAAGCTGAATTTTGCGTAAAGGCAAAAGCTTTAAATAAATCGGTACATATGGTAGATACCGACTAGATAAAGACTAGGATACTTGCTGATGTAAATTGCTTCAAAGAATTTAATTTAATTTAAGTTTCGCAAAAAAACTCCAGAAGAAAGAAGTCATAACATACATCTGCCATATAGAGGATTAAAACTTCGCGATACTTGTATGTCTGCTGAAATTTGTGTTATACAACAAATTTCCTGTTTTAATAAAGAAATATCAAATGTTTCGTTTTGACAAGGCACGTGATTCATCGAAAAGTCATTAGTTTAAGGCGGGCATAAATTTACAGCTCGTGGTTATGTAGGTACTTGTTATGCTTCTATAATTTCAGTGTTTCAAAGTCGCTGCAACAAAATACGCTATTTTGTGCAGCAGCAAATTTGATAGCCGTTAAATTTTACCTCGGTCGCAATGGCTTGTGAATTCGTATAATAGAAGTCAAGTAAATCACGGTACGTTAAATTTCATTTAAAAACAATGAAACGTTGTGAAAATGTTAGCTTTAGTATATACCATACGAGACAGTGTAACGTAAATAAATTCCGTTCCGTTTTATGGCTAATGTTTGAATTCCTATTTCAAATATTTGAAATAAAACCGCGCGAACCTGTAGAAATTTACCGCGACTCACCATCTACCGTTATCCCTACCTTTCCGTCCCGCTAATATCGCGTGCTCCCAGCAAGCACATTTATACGCGATATCCGCAGACCTCATCCTTTTTCTGCCGACCTGCTTGCTTGAGCCTGTTGACCGTGGCTTACGTTCGCAAAGGTATATCTTCGGTGTTTTAGTGTGGTAATTAAGAATCAAAGATACAGTTTTACCGAATGGTAGCATACTTTTAGTTATTTAGAAGATATTACTTCGACGACGTAGGCCATAGGTATTTGTTTATCTTTTTGCATTGGCAAAAAGCAGCATCTATTTCAATTTTTTATTTAATCATATAGTGAAAATTTGCATACTACATTCCTGTCTTGATAATATTATGTTTTTACTTTGATAAAGTCTAGTCTCAATTTTTGGGAATATTACAATATTTTTTATATAATTAAAACTCATGTCTTTGAACTATTAATCTAGTTATTTTATTTAAATTCATTTTAGTATAAATTTCACTCTTGATATCCGGTTCAAGCGGGAATTTATATATATTTTTTTCTTCCAAATGTGTAAAACCTGCCACTGGTAAATTTTTCTTCCACACCTTGATGACCGAGAATCAATTTGTCTGGTGAGCAGAGCAGACCATTATTACCTATTCCTGAACGTCAGACTGGAAGGTATCTCCTCCTGCAGCCGGCACATTCCACCGATTGCGGTATACATCACCCTTAGAGGCTACGTCTCAGCTCAGCTGGACCTCCAAGCCAGAGGGGATCTCCAGAAAAGAGAAGAGGTATTTTTGTATAATTAATTGCCCCTAGGAATTACCAGATCTTAAGGAATATTGCCACTTTATATTTTTCCAAGGTTTACAATTCACTTTTGTTGTAAATGATAAATTTATCGACTTGACCTTGTGTCAAGAGTGAACATTTTTTTATTGTTTTAACCTGAAGCCCTTCAGGCTACTTAATAAAGTAGAGTAGTTTTAACGCCCCTCAACCCAATTGTTAATTTTAATTTAAGAATCACTGTGAACTACCATCAACTGGTAATATAAATATTTTTGTAATATATTGTTTTAAAAAAAATCTTTATATTTTATTTCTCTGGGAAAAGTCTGAGTCACAAGAGCTGTATATCATCTGTAATAATTATCAGCTGTGACCCGCTGATAATTATTGGCTGATCATTTCTGCGGTCTTCTGTACTATTTAAGTACTCTGACCTGGCGTCCAAGTATTTTTATACAAATTTAAGTAGCAGTAGATCAAGCCGGTCATTGTCAAGCTGTGATTTTTCTGGCGATATATCTAAAGGTATCTAAGTGCAAGCCTCTAGCAAATCCACTTATCCACGACCTCCGTATTTAACTGAGCAGCCGATAGGCAACAACAAAAAATTCATTACGTTACACCTCCTGGATGAGAGGCCCTTTGAGAGGTGTTACAACAGACAGTGGACATATATGCTATATATTAGGCGCTATATATGCTATATATTTTTTCTATTCTATTTTCTCTATTCTATTCTATTTCTATTCTATTCTTCCATTTTTCTATTCTATTATATTATTTCTTCTATTCTATTCTATTCCATTCTTCTTCTATTTTTCTATTCTATTCTAGACAGACAGTGGCGTTCGAATAAAAACACGGAAGTCGACACCGAAAGCGACACCAAAAGCGCGATATTGTCTGTCAAAACCGGCTTCAAATAAAGAAAAATACTGTACGTGGATAATAATTATCATAACTCTCCACAACTCTTATCTCTTCATAAACATAAGTATATAATCTGCTTGTTTTTAGCAAAAATTTTATACGCGTCGGAAGCGAAATCATTTTGATATGATAACGGGACTCTCAACAAATACGCGATATCAATTCCGTCGAGTAGGTTGCCATTGGCACAGCTGGTAATGGCATTTTCCAATGCAGGCACACGGGATGAAAGGGGAGGAAACGGGAAGTATGCTAATCACGTTTCACTACATGTGTTCATTCGGATATTAGGCTTTATAGAGTAGGTAAGCATATAGATAATATTGTTCAAAAGCACGTAGATACACAAACTGAACAATCAAAATTATCGACTGGATTTATTCTACCTCATTCAATATCTAAAATAATTGATAATATATGCATTGGTTTACAGATCCAATTGAATGCGTTTAAACATGCAATGATAGGTATAGTAATAACACAATTTATTTACAGCATGGAACACACAATTACACGAAATGCAAATTCACAAAAATTATCAAAATATAACATTAATATTAGAGAGAAAACTAAAACAGCACCAAAAACGTACAATGGTCTTCAATAAATAATTATGTATTATCGGCAAAATTAGCATTGTTTAAAATTATAGGTATTCCTGATTATATTATGAGAAGCGAGATGAACATTACACGTATTGAACGTACCGCACCGAGAGCTCTCATGTGAAAAAAGGGAGAAAATTCAACAAAAACAAAAAAAAAAAGAAAAGTACAAAATAAATCTCGTAGAGGAGAATCCTCTCTATAAGTTTCATTATAACCATTTCCGACGTTAACATAACCGTTTCGGAGATATTCGCAGTGAAAAATCGCGCAGCACCGATTTTTCGCCGAGCGCCCCAAACTACCCTCTACTATGAACGCCGATAGCGAGAATACGATGGGGAGTACGCAAAGCGACCATAGAACCTTTTTTGTGTAAAATTTAATGGAGAATATTTTTGTCCCTATACATGTTTTCCGTGGGAATGACGGATCCGAAGAAAAATGAGAATAACTGTAACTAAGTCTCGTCTGGGGGTGGTTATTCGCCCCAAAAGGGTGTTTTCATCAACGGGAAACGTGGGAACTTTTTGGATCCTTACTTCTACCCCTATGAACTATGCATGACCCAAATATAATTTGTATATGATTTTTTTCTTCTATTCTATATATATTATGAACTTTAATATAATAAAGTGACTCGCTTAGAAATTTTTATAAGTCCTATTAGCTATTAAACTCACTTAGAGCTGGTAATTTCTTATGCATTGACTTTACATTGAATAAATGGAGGATTTACAAAATCGGAATGTCGGGGCTTCGAGTCGCATATCGCGATTTTTTAACAGATTAAATATGCAAGTTGGCTGCAGGTTTAAAGTACATCCGTTCATTTCAATATCACCTTGTAGAAGTTACCGGAACTAGTGATAAGCGGGTAGGTATAACATTCGTATAAGATGATAATAAATTACCTTAGTCGCATCGGATGTTTTGCGAAAGATCCAGGCCGTAATTTCCAGTGTTCGTACACGAAAACATTCTCTCGGATCGAAAACTTAAGGAATACCTACACAAATCCATCAATGAAAAGCACCACACAGGGGCACATCACCCCCCGGGAACTAACCTCGAGAGTCTCCTACCTACATATAAATTCTAGTTAAGCAACTTTAGATTTAATCCAATTCCAAAGTTTTATTGCCCGAGCGTAGCTTTTTGATATTCCTATACAAGAAGTAAGTGTTACAGTATCATGTTTCTTATAGCGTTCTCAGTTTATGGAACTTAATTGCTTTACGCTCATGGTAAATTACCCGGCAGAGAAGTAATCAAAGTTACCTGAAATTTAATTACCGTAATTTGTCAGTCGATAGTGATCCTTCCGGTGAAGTTTTCAAGGCATGTAGATCACCGGAAAAGCAACCAATCAAATTTCCGAAACTGGTATCATGAATATACGAATGAATAGTACGACAAAACACAAACGCTCAATTGAAATTGACCGAAATCGGAGTTTGCTAGTTGTCGCAAATCGCATTTGCGAAAAGTAGAAAAACCAAATGGATTGACCTTTAATTCTTGATTAACTAGATCAAAATCGGATGATTAGAAGGTAAGCTAGGGGACCTCAAAGTTTTTACTATGCAGCAGGAGAACAGAGAGGAGTCGGGGGCTCAAACCGGACTCGTAAAATTACGAGGAATTTTTTCAATCGGTTTTTTAAATCAAGATTACACACAATTTTTGGCAAGTCATAAAATATACAAATATATATATAGCTTAAAAACTATAAATACACATATTACAGTCACAAATTATAAAATAACTGGTGTAAAACGTCAGAATTACACAAATATGCATTTAACTGGGGAGGTGGGGTCTAATTGACCCGAGCGCTTAAAGAAATATATGCTAAACGTTATTTATTTGAACAGCGCTCTGTCGCCTTCCTATAATAAGGTGTTCTACGCACCACCGATCAGTAGTCGTCTGTACCTCAATTGCCTCAGGTCGATTTACTGCTGTCGGGGTCACTACGTCCCCACCTCCCTGATATCGTTAGTTTTCGCATGCAACTCCTTTAATAACAATGGCAGGTATTTGACGGCCAGGGCGGATTCTCAGGCCAAGTGATCCGGATTTTGAAGAGATACTGGCTAGAGAATTAATGCATAGTGATGCTGAAGACAGTGATTGAGAATGTTCAAGATGCAGACTGAATTTTCAGTGATCATGAAAGTGAATCTGAACAATCGGAGGCAAGTGAAATTGAAGCGAAAGAAGAAGAATCAAACAATGACAAGGGATCAAGCGAAGATGAATCAACTGATAACCGACCAAATGTATCAAGGTATTTTCGTGCTAAAAATCGGTCCAAATAGTCCCAAAATCCTCCATCAGGTAATATTAGAACCCGAGCACACAATCTGGTAATGCAACTGCCGGGATTACGTAATGAAGCAAAAAAATTAGGAGATATAGCCAATCCCTTGGATGTATGGCGCTTATTATTTACAGATGCATTTGTTCAAAAAATGATCACCTATACTAACCAGCAAATAGCCTTATATAGAAAAAATGTTAGACTGACTTGATTTGAAGAAATTTGACAAGTTTGACAGCCTCCACAGCCGACGAGATATAGAGAAATAGAAGTAAAATAAAGTTTACACAGCATTTTTACTGGAGATTGTTAAAGATGTAAGAAAATTGCAATCGTCACAAAAAGTTATAACCTCAAACAATAGAATTCTTGTAACAAACAGAAGAGACTTTATGTATACGTAATTTGGCGTAAGAAATATAAAATCTTCAGTTTATACTTAAAAAGTTTTGGCGGTCTGAAGGAACGGAAGAAATGAAACACCTCGTATTTTATTTTTTAAATTATTTTAATTGTAGAAGGTACTTCAGATCCTGCTCTTTCTATGTATCAAAAAGCAAGTGTAGAGCTCGTATAATAAAAAAGTTATAAATATTCTCATGCATCTGTCAATTTTTCTATAAAATGTCAGATATCTCGGCAACGCTTGGCTTTCGATATAAGGTAAGTTACATAATATTTTTGATTTGTCTTTTTATCAAGTTTTTGAAAATTCATTAATATATAAGATTTCATGTAAAATAACAAAGGTCTGAATCTGTATGCTAATAAATGCCGTAGTCGCCGGTCAGACGAGATACTACCATTGAAATAAAATCAATATATAAGGGGGGCTCCCATACAACAAACGTGATTTTTTTTTTTAAATTTTAATAACTACTAAGTAATATAAATAAATTTGTTTATAGAACCGTTTCCTTATTTTCTAATTGTAGCGGAATCTGAGGTATTACACTTTTCGGGAGATTAAATTTATTTCCCGGGCCACTAAAAGTGACATTTCTTTCTCTAAAATGAGGGTATGAAGTAGAAATTTTAGTTAATGAAGTGCAAAAAAAATATTTCTGGATTACCTACCCCAAGTTTATATAATATTGCTTGAAACGAACAACACATCGATTAGATAATATATTTAGTTGTTTCTGTACTTTTTTATTGCCAGTTCCTTCGCCCTAAATTTACAAGGAATTCTTGCCTTAGAATGTGAACATATTTATTCAGCATTTCTATCCGGAACAAAATATTTCCGTCCCTCGTGAATGTATTGATATCTGATAAATAAGTTCAGTGACCATATAAAAGCGCGGACTATGCTGTTCGATTCTAACGAACCGTGCCAAAGGGCCTAATTTGTTCATCGTGTCACAGAATTTCGGAAAATAAAAAATTGGTTTATAGTTGAAATCGGATTATTACCGTCATTTGGCATGAGAGCTAAGATAAAAAGAACTAAAATATTTTTTTAAATTCTTTTAGTTATCCATATTTTTTGTAAACAAATTATTTTATGATGCTATTTTGATTTCCATAAACTTTGTTGTTGGAAAGTATTATCTTACTTTTTACTATCTATTCATTTTTTGAATGTATTTTTACTAGTAATCTCGCTTGTACTTGAATTATTACCGGATTTTCTTCCGAAATCATGAGTATTTTGAAAATATTCCTGAGATACAATTCAAATAACATCAAAAATAAGTAGCCTGGTTGAATCATTCCCCTTCAAAAAAATTTCAAGCATTTTTAAGACGCAAATCTGAAAATCATGTATCGAAATTCCAATTCATGTACCAATTCTTACCGAAGAGGATTTTAAGAAATGGAATTTTTAACAGCAGACCCTCACGAAAAATCTTTACTTGTTAAGGTAAGCAGAATGCTTTCCTTAGCGTTGAAAACTGTTGAAAAGAATAATATGCTTAGGAAGAACGCATAAAATAAAAAATATCTGTTTAGACAGTTTATTGTTTAAAGCGGTAGTGACTGCTGAATTGTCTAGAGCTAGAGCTTGTCGTGGAGGGGAAATTTATAAACTTACGACTGATGACATGAAAGACTTCGGCGAAGCCATGCTAATCAAATATCACTCAAGATCACATACACCAAAAAAAAGTTCCACGATCTTTTACAGTCTCTGGAAGTCTCAGTATGAAATATTGAAAAGGTACAGTGCCGTTCAATTGAAAGTAAACGACTCTTATGAGAAATTTTGGAAATTTTCCCATTGTGAAGCAGGCTTTTGTAAACAGATCACATTCAAAATTATTTTAGGTTGAAGTATCTGTCAGTTATAGGGTGACAGCATTTTATATACAGTATTCATTAAGGAAAATCTATATGGTAAGGACGTCTCCTGTAAAAAAATCCATTAAATTAACAAACTAACTGAGAACTTAAGAAAATTACTATGAATTAATATTTGGTCCAAGCACCATTCGCGTTTATAACTTTTTGAAGCCTATTTCTCATAGACAATATTAGCGTCCTGGTGTAATCCTCGCCAATATTTTCCCAGACATTTTCAATCGCCAACCACAGTTCCTCTACGTTCGCTGGTCGGAAATTTCTGCTGTACATGTCTTTTTCCATTTGTGCCCATACATTTTATATCGGATTTAAATCCGGCGACTTAGAGGGCCAAGGCAGAGTGTTAATATGGTTTGTATTCAGCCATTCAGTAACAACTCATGATTTGTGAATAGAGAAATTATCCTGAAATATAAATTTAATTGAAATATGGAAAAAGGAAAGAGGAAATAAAAATATTTTCCTGCTGGAAAGTGAAGTTCTCGGGATATAAAATGGAAACGGAAGGTAACATAACATATTCCAAAATGCGAGCGTAGCTTTGACCAGTAAGGCGCTCTCTGATTCTCCAAGTAACACCTGCTCCTTGGCAACATATCCATGCCCACACGTTGATAGAGAAGCGACCACTACGAGCTGTAGGATTTATATAGCGCTCTTTATATCAGCAATTTCTTGGGCAGTATACACGCACAGAGCCATCATAGCAGGATTGAAAAACTTTTTCGTCTGAAAAAATTGTGTTGTCCCAAAAGTCCTGTGGCACACCGACAAATTGGTTGGCAAAGTTTAACCTCTGCTCCTTATGCCGTGGCAACAGAGCAACTTTATTTGCAGCCGAAAAATTCTTCAGCTCAGATGCTCTGATACGTCGTCTTGCGGTTTCCACTGAAGCAGGAAAATTTGTTAAGAAGCAGGCAGTCACTGCTGTATCAAAAGGATTCTGTCGGAGGTGGTCAAGGACGAGTTAGTCTTCCTCCATAGTACTGAATTTTTGACGGCCCCCTCTATGGACGTACTCAACAGTTCCTTCTGCATTCCATTTTTGTTTAATTTTGTAAATGCAACCTTTACTCACATTCAAAGTATCTGCAACTGCTTGCATTGACCATCCGTTCTGCAGTAACATCACAGCTCTCATTTTTTGCGGTTCAGTTAAGCGCGGCATAATAATAATAATAATTATAAGGAAAACTTCAAAATATAGAATAATTATTAGTAAACTGACAAATAAAATTGTTAATCAAGTTTTGATTACCTGAAAGCCTGTTTCACATTAATTAAAAAAATCGTTTACTTTCAATTGAACGGTACTGTACAATAACCTTCATCCTTCCACCGTAATAGAAAAAATATTCTTTTTGAACTATCAACAAAGTAAATGTACCAAGCAAGTAGTATGAGTCAATAAAATTGGCAATATGACCAAATAAATAACAAACTATTTAAAACTATCCGACCCTGGCGAATATGCAAGATCACTGTTTTCGTCGTTCATCTGCTACCATTCTTGTAAATGGTGCAGATTTGCTAGCACTAAAACGACACGGAGGGTGGAAATCCAACGTGGTAGCAGAGGCTTATATCGATGATTCACTACAAATATATTGTTTTGTAGTGATTAGTATTGTTTGCAAATTTATAATAAAATTTAAGGATCAGTACAACCGTCTACGACAACTTTGAACCAATGTACACGTAAAACAGACGCCACGGAACCAATCATCCAGCTTCCACAATCTTCATCGATACAAAATGTCTCGATAACTGAAAAAATTCTAAAGAAAAGTGAAATTCTTGGAGAAAATGTCTAGAACTGCGCCATTGAATTCGAATTTTTAATGTAATGTTACATAAAAATATCCATCAAATATGTTATCTTTTTTTCAATCATAAAAAATATTGAAAGCAACGGGTTTGAAAACCTCTTTTCACTCTCATTCCACTCGTGTGAACAGATTCGCTTTCAAATTTTTTCATTTTCCACTTATCAATAATGACATTGCTTTGATTCATTGGAACTGTCAAATAAATGTCATTTGAAGACATGGCGTTAAAACAGATATTTTATACCTAAATAATTCATCAAATTATTATCTCATATCACTCATAGTTTTGTTAGGTAAATTAATATAGGTCAAATCGTATCTTATCAAATTTAGCTCTCCCTAATTCATGTAAAGTTCGGTGAGATACTTGTGTTGAATTAGATAAGATATTATAAACTGTTAACTTCTTACCTAAATCCATCTACAGTATGGTTCCGTGGTTAATTTCAACATGCAAGTTAGGGTAAGTGGACGTCATAATTACATAAGCCACTGGAAGCTACTCCAAAACACAGCGGTTTAGACATTTGTTTATTTCATTTGAGAAATGAATTGCTAGTCTGGGAGATATAAACCAGGTGACACTAAGACGTTTTATAGAACGGATATACTGATTCTTATGATATCATTGTCGCGTGCAGCAGAAAGCTACCCGCTTACTCCAGCCACAACGGTTCGAACTTAGCTAAATAACCCTGAAAACGTTTTAGTTGATTGATTTAATTTTCGTGTCTGTCACACCTAACTTTTGACATTAACATCTTTGATTATTATATTTGACATCAGAAATATAATATAAATAACAAGTCTCCGACAATCATATTATATATGTGTTAAACTTCTATAATACACTTAACACTTAATTATTATCTCAATTAATTGTAGCCATTATTCACAGAGGATGATGTTTGCGTTACGAGCCGTAGGCGAGTGGCGAGTCGTAGGCATTTTCTCCTATACTTTCATTTAAAAATATCTTGTTTTATTTTTCACCCTGCATATTTTAACAAATATTTGATATCTGTTTTCAAAGCATCAAGATTCTCAAAAATCGTGTGCAGTATTTTTTTTAATGAGTTAAAATGGGAGATGGTAAGTGAGATAAGGGTCAATTTTAAGAGACCCTGTACATCACTTACCTGTACCCACATTATACCGTTTCATGTCTTTTAGGTCAAATTATGTAATAATTAGCACCTGGCGTACGAGTTATCATAAAACACTGATTATATCGTAATTTATGGCCGTGAACCGTTCGCATCGTCAGGTTTTATTTGGCGTAAGCCTACGCGAGTTGTTGATATGTATCGGGCCAAATTCAATGAAATCTACGTCTACAATCAAATCGAAAGACGTTTATTGTTTTCGGTCACTGAGAAGAATATAATATCTCCTCGGTGGGGCGTAGACCTACCGAAAAATGTTTGAGAAATCAGACGTCCGGACCTATCCGTCATGTCCTTCGAACGACGGATATAATATGAAATATTAGAGAAGATTTGATCCCAGCTCAACGAAAGTTGGAAATAAGATTCGTATCATGTGTTCGCAATGGTCTACTTTTACATTGGGCTGACATTTTTTACAGGAGAGCTGCTGGAACTCATTCAGCGCATATTTTATATAAACTCTGGAAAAACTTGCAAACGGCACTGAGTTGAAGCACAAATGTTAAAGAAAGAAATACTATATTTGTATAATTGAATAAAATGGAAATATAACATGGCACATATAAACTCTGCCTCGCGAAAGTTGAACAAGGGAAAGAAATCGGGATAAGAATTCCGATGTGGTTATTACCTAATAAAATAAATGCATAAGTTCCTATATAATATGTAATCTGTTACTTACACAAATAAGCCAAATTTCCGTTAAGTTATGAGCTAGACAGAACTCTGTTACATATTTTAATGCCCTTCTTATGAGGGGGAATACGTCTCTGTTTAACTTTCGTGAGGTAGACTATAGACTCCTTGAAACTAGCTAGGCCTACTGACACAACAGCTAATAATATACTTGACATTTTTATATGGGGTGTCCAGAATAGTCTATTGCGAAATTAAATCTTGGGTTTATAGCAATTCATTACATAGAGAAATAAGCAAATTGATTAATATTAAGGAAGACACTCACCAGTTGCATATCTGGACAGATATACCGAAACGAACCACTTAGAAGTTGTATAAGTTCTTTCACCTTCATTGAGGATCTTCAGAGTGATGTACGATTTGTTTTATTGATAATTTATACTTGATTTAAAATATTAATACTCCAACACTTTGAGACACATTTTATGATATTAGTTTGACGGAACTACCTTGTATGCATGTTGTAGAAGCATTATTTTATGCGGGATGGAGCTCAATTTCCATTGAAACAGGATACTGAATATCACTTGTTATATCACAAAGCATAATTGAAGATTAATTATTTTCGTAACTCCTTTATTCAATGTGCTTCTTCACTCGTCACGTCGTCAGCATCGCTTGTGTACTAGAGTTCATGTTACGAATTTGCGTTGGTATTCCACACTATCTATTCACAGGCGTTTCATGTTCATTTAGCGTTTCGAATACTCGGATTATACTCTCGCGAGTTATGGATCATACGTGTTACAAAAGTGGGTCACAGCTCCCACTATAATAAACACTAGCAATAAGCTAAGTGCATTATCACGAGAGGCATCCCTTGCAGACTTATTTTCCGTGGGGAATTTTCACAAGGAATTAAGATAATGGAGGTTTATATATCAGACTTCCTGATTGGATATTTATGCGAAACCAATCATAATGGAATGAATGCTTTGATAGTGATTGATCGATTGATATGGTGTTTTTCTTAAGTATGTATACCATATAAATCAATAATGTCGATAATATGATAATGCTTGTGGAGCGAACTGGTCTCAGTGCATGGATTTAGTGAATATATAAACTTTTTTCAAAAACGTCTTCTATTGCGAGTAATAAAATTCAGTTTTTATATTATTTCCTTAATTTTGAAAAGCATAAGAGCATAACATTTGGCGTGCAGCTTGACCATATCAATGGCTTTCCGACACTAATATGTCAAATCATCTTCTGCTCTTGAAAGGGGTTAAAAATTGTAACCTAACTGGTTTAACATTTTTTGACTTCGCTTGACTTCGGAATATATGAATCGATTTAATCAGTCTTGATATTTAAAGGGTCCTTTAAAAAAGTTAAGGTCCATTATTTTGAATGAACGCAATTTTTAATTGAAAGGACCAACAAAAGAGGAGGACTATTTTCAAAGCCGTCATTTGAATTTTGATGATTTGAAGCTATGTGGGCAGTTGTCTTTGCAGCTTAATCAAATATTCACCCACCAGTGATACAAAGTTCACTAACATCGGCCGAGCAGCAAAACAATTGCAGTTGCAGAAAATAAAGAGAAGGTTTTTCAGCTATTCTGATATGTCGGGTGGCTTAGCAAGTCAGCTATATGGCGCATCTTGAAAAGTATTAAATAAAAAGCTCCATTTAAATATTTATTTTATTCTGTTTTAACGCAGGTAGACGTTAAAACCTGTTGCCGTTATCAATATCGAGCAAAATAATTAATTTCGTTCGACCGGCGACTCCGGCATTTATTAGCATACAGATTCAGGTCCATGTCCATTTGTTATATGGGAGCAAAATATTTATTTTATTTTGTTGTTATAGCGGCAACAGATATACATCATCTGTGCAAATTTCAACTGTCTAACTATCACGGTTCATGAGATACAGCTTGTTGACAGAAGGACAGACGGACGGACAGCGAAGTCTTAGTAATAGGGTCCCGTTTTACCCTTAAAAAGAAATATGTTCCATGTGAAATACTAGATTTTTCCCTGCAAAATATGAAAAGGAGGTGTAAGTTAATAATTTAGTCCCCAATATATTTAAAACAGTTTGTATTTTCGAAAAAACGTAGGTATTTTCCGGAAGTTTAGTCACTTTTTGAGTAGTTTGAATCATGACGCAACCCTCTGCGTCGACTAAAATATGGGAAATAACATTTTTTCCCTACCAAAATTATTTACGCACCTGAGTTGTATGTATTTTGATACGCATAATCTAAACGTGCAAAAATATGCATGGCATCATATTTTAAATGATTGAAAATCCTGTAATTATTTATTAAGATATGTCCGACCTGCCGAACCCATAAATATCTTTTAGTAAATATATATGTACACGTACTTAAATGATTTATATACTCAAAGGGCAGAGGGAATTTCTTGTGGTTAATAATTCGGATTGTGAATGCATACATTATTAAAATTAATTTTGAATAACAGTCGAGATTTAGTGGTCCCATTCTCTACATACAAATTCACGGTCTATCAGGACATGTATTGAAAATAAAATAAAAATTATCTCAAAGGCACAAGAACTTACGCCAGTGGCTTCATGCTTATCACTTGGTAATAAATACGAAACTCCAACCAAAAGGAGATAAGCACTTCTATGACACGTGGCATTGGAATAAGGTTACAAAAATCTCAATTTATCATCCGTAATTTTGGAATTCTGTTTAGGCTATCGCATTTCATTGTGGCACAGCTTCATTATCGAATGAGGCTCAGAAATGAAATACGAGATGCAAGACAAAAAGTTAACCGCATTCGGCGGTTGTATCGCGAAATATACTAATTCTGCCCGACAAAAGTGAGAGCCGATAAATCATCTGCTAACAAAAAATGGATCCTGGCATCGTCATGGTCCCATAAATATTAATTTAACGCCTTTGCTGGCAACGCATTTATTTCTATTGGAATATTGGGAATTATCAATATATATATATAAATATATATATATATATATATATATATATATATATATATATATATATATATATATATATATATATATATATATATATATATATATATATATATATATATATATATATATATATATATATATATATATATATATATATATATATATATATATATATATATATATATATATATATATATATATATATATATATATATATATATATATATATATAGTTAGGAAAAGTAGTTCTTTTAATAGATTATATCGAGGATTTTAAAAATCCCAAGTAATATTAGTATAGGGTATGATAGGTTATCTCAGTATATATTATACTTTTATTTCAATATTGTTGATTCACCATATCATTTCACATGTATAATAACTTGATGTTCAAGTTGAAATGAAAATCAATTTTCTTTCTTCTTGGACAGATCTATTTACAGTAAGATATCATATATAAGATAATATTTGAGAAAATCATAGCTTTATTAATTATTAAAAATATTCATGAACTTCCATTAAAATATTAAATTTTATAATACTAATTTAATAGCCTATTTTGAACTTCCTCTGAGGTGGGATATCTACATGCTCTAATTTACCTTCATATATAATCAAATCAAGTGTTTTCTACCTATCTCTATATATATAATTTGTCTATACATATACAAATATTTTCAAAATAACTGTTCATTATATTTAAATAATCTGTTAACGTACAAAATACAAGCAACGAATATTCGTTCTAATATTATTGTTGAAGTCGTTACTGAGCTGTCTTCTAAAGTCTCGTAAATTATATTGAAGATGTGCCACGTCAATTAATGGATAATCTCTTTAAGGGAAACTGTATTAACGTAGCAACGCTGCCTAAATATATTCGGAATCTAATGAGCGAAGCGTATAAGCACTAATATCGTTAATAGTTAAAGTTTATCGACAAACGTTTGCAATTAAACTTCTTGATAGGGATATGGTGAGTCTATCCTGGTTCATGTTACAAGCCATATAACCGAGACAAATGTGAGTTGGTCCAATCATAATATAAACCACTTAAACCCTAACAACTGTCGTCTGTTATTATTTAATAGGTGGTCCTATAATTCTAAAGAAAAATTATAAAAAATTGTTTCGTCCTATTTTACTTTGGACACAAATTTCAAAATTGTGACTTTAGTTACTTAATGTTAAGTAAGATAAAGTGTGACTTTAACTTACTTAATGTTACATGAATCCAAGCACCTATATTTATCTTACAAAAAAAGAGATAATGGCTTATCGTTGGAATTTAATGGTTAATATCTTTATTTTTGGGAAAAAAGAACGTTTCATTAAATAGTACCTAGTGCGATTTTAATCAAGAAGGAGAAGAAAGAGAAGTATTTTTTTTTGCTGGTAAGTCCCCCCTGGCCTCCGACGAGTCCAGAGAGTCCCTCCAGCCTCGTTACTCAACGACCGCTCCCCACGTCCACGGGGTAAGCGGTCATTGAGGTCGCAATTCGTGTGTCCTGAGTAGACGCAACGAGCCAAGTATGACGGCCTTCTGCATCTTCCCAGCGACGACTTCTGCCGATTGACGGCATGCTGGGATGGTTCTTAATTCTGAGAGCAATGATTGTCGCATACCTCCGATAGAGCCAATAATAAGAACCACTTTTAACAGAATAACCCGGGTACAGCCTGCGGAGTTCAGAGAGTAAATCTCGATATTTTGTCCGTTTCTCCTTCTTTTTCAAGACAATGTTCTTTTCGGCCGGAGCCGAAAACTCTATAACGAACATCGTCTTGAGTTGGTGGTCGAGGAGGACTATGTCAGGCTTGTTGGCTTGTATCCGTCTGACGGTGGGGAATGAATAGTTCCAGTATAACCGGGACCTCTCATTCCCCACAACGGACTCAATATCCCCCGGAGCATAGGACAACACCGGTGTCTGATCTATACCGTACGAGTGCCTAAGGTTTGCTGACAGCAAATGCATTATGGTCTCTGGAGCCCGACGACATGCTCTACAGCTGACGTCAGGCACTTCTAAACCCATCACGCGGCTTCGGTAGACCAGGATGTTTAATACACCATCTTGGCAAGCTAATATAAAACCTTCGGTCTCTAACTTCAGCCCAGCTGACCTCAAAAAGCTAAAGGTCAGCTTTTGGGATAAGCCTAAGTCTTCTATATTTCTATAGTAAACTCCGTGCAATGGCTTATCCCTGTGCTGCTGAACACGAAGTGTATTTCCAGCAGCCCGAAGGTGGGCTTTCAACCGAGCAGGGTCCAACTCGGTGACAGAGTTTGGATTATTCTGCTCGGTGTCGAAGTCGAGACCTAGGCTATTAGCTGCTCTTTGTGCTGCCCTATATATAAAAGCTCCTACGCCAGCTCCTTCATGGTCTTTGACCATGAGGAGTAGGGGATCCGAACTCCTGATAATTTTACAGGCTGTGTCCAGAGTTACTCTATTGTGGAGACACTCCAATCCCAAGACTCCACGGCCTCCCTGGATAATAATAATTATTATTATTATCCAACGTGTCTTGTATTCTTCTAGAACGACGTTTCGGCAGAGCCGCATCTGTCATCTCATCCTCAGGTGATTCTCCATAACGGCTTGTTGCTGCTTCTGGTTGCTCAAACTGAATAGTTTGTTTTGGGCAAAACTGCTAATATGGAAGTAGGAATTTAATATTTCGGAAGAACGAAGTGTCGATTTCATTAATGTATGAACAGAATTTGCCGGATTATTATCATTAACATTTATCCATCTGTGTTATGGGGGGTTTGGGCCCTTGATTAAAACTAATAAAAATCACGCACTCGCCATCAAGATGTTCCCATCGCTAGACATTTCTGGACTGAATTTATATCGAAGTTTTCGCAAACGCTGCCCATATAATAACAACTCAAATCAGCTTTTGATATATACTAGCGGTTTCCAATCCATTCCAAGTGCAAATACCAGCGCTCAGTCATGTGCCTTGGTTTGTTGGGTTGGCGCTGGCCTTGACCCACCTTTAAATTGGGTAATATTACTTACCAGTTAAAACTTGTCTGTGAAATGTTGCATCATACACATAAAATTAAAGATTCAATGATTGTGTAACTAGGGACAATAAAACACATTTTACTCTTAATAGAATATGTACAATATTTTTTAAATTAATTGACAGCAAATTAACTTAATTATTATAAAATGAGAAGATTTAAATAAGCTACAAACTTGAACTGGAAATAATTCCAAACTATTTACCTATTTTATTTAGGTTTAACGATGGTAGTTTCCCCACAAAGTTAGTTCAAATATTCCAGGAATTCCTTAAATTCTCTTCAAGGGACAAGAAGAGACGTAAGTTTGCGCGCCAACTATACAAACACTTCTTGCAAGTCGTCGTTAGCAAAGTAGTTTCGAATAATTAATGCAGTTGCGAAAAGCGATTGGAATTTACTGGAGATAAGTACGAATAGAATACAGAGGTGGTATGAGGTAGGAGGTTGCACTTACCTTATATCATAGTCGGGTACCATTAAGTTATCTACCAAATAGATTTTTCTTTTTGCGTTTTCTCTGTCAATTCCTGCGAGAATTTGTCTTTATTTTCTTTTTTATTATTGTAGTTTCGATGTCTAGTTTCTTTCTCAATTCAACTATCAATATTCATTCTGACAGGGTTATATGAACTTATATCTTGTTGAAATGAGCAAAATGTAAGGTGCCCTAGGTTCCTACACACTTTGAGTAGATACTTACAGGTAAAACTTTACAATCAATTGTTTCAATAAGATCAATGCGCCCTACGAGAATCATATCGTCACTATGGTTTAAGTTGTAGTTTCAAATTCCCCTTGAAAAAATGCTGCTTTCCCCGCTACTGTATTCCTACTTCTCCTGCTCCCTATGTCACGTACGGCAGTACAATTTCAACCAGGCAGTTACGGCAGGGCATCGGAATCAAAGTTGATATATAGGATCAGATGTGGCACCGCATTTAATAAATGAAGCCTATTAAGCCATGCATCACTGCTGCTAATTGCATAGTATACTGGTTTTTGTGGTGGCTGTTATTTTGGGGAAATTTTCTGCTTTTGCTTCTTTTATACCACTTGTCAGGAAATTTCAATAATCACTCTGATAATCTAAATAATTGTCTACCCTATTAACAGACGCTAAAAGAACAATTAATATGTTTTACGAAAAAGCATGCTGAAAAAACTGCTGAATTAATGCAAGAATATCTGAATATACCCCAGGCAGCAAAGTGACGTCATTTTCCCGTCATATTTGCGTGACCCATGACGTCGAAATCACCAACGATAATAACGTTGTAACGACGTAAAAATTACGACAATATGTCTCATCGAAATGACATCATCTAAAGACGTCATTTTCACGTCAATCCAGATAATATATAGACGACTTGTTTAAACAAATTCTATAAGCTTCCAAATGTATAAACAGTAGTACACATGCATAATAAATAGTCTTAAAATAAATATTCAACTTTCCAAACCAATGATTTATATTTTTCAGTTTTTATTCCAAAAAATTTATCCACAATACATGTTATGCAATGATAGTGTACTTTTTGCATTATATGAAAGTTCTGTGTACTTACTACTTTTCCGTTTTTTTTACATAATAGCCGCATACATGTCGTACATTTGACGTTTCCTAGATGACGTCGCTAATACGTGTACAAGAAAACATTTAAAACACGTCTCTTTTTGGGGGACAATCAACGAATGACGGGTTACGGGGACAAGGTATTTTAATATTTTCTCATAGATTTTTTAAAGGAAATGATGCATACAGTGGAAGGATATACCGTCAATTGGATGAAAATGACGCTGAACTATAGATTGGCCGAGGTGATTTAGTCTTGGCCTCCTCGATCTCCCGATATAAATCATTAAAAGTTTGAGGAATTTTAACACAAAGTTTATTTTACACTGGTTCACAACATTAAGCGATTTATTAAATCACATAAATAAATACTATAGTCACCTAAATTATACACGGCGTTCTCTTGGGAATCGGGCTAGGTGATGTATTGGAGCAATAAATTTTATACCATTTTAAAAATTTGTTTTTTGTTATTACTGTTTTATTCTTATTAAAATAGTATATTATACAACGGCCATCATTAAATATGGCTATTAAGACACGAGAATTAGAATTAATTAATGCGAGTGTCTTAATAGCCATTAAATGTGAGTTGCGTACACTATTTTTTCTACGACCAAAATTAACACTTGATTTCTGAAATGTATTAATTGTGATTTACAATTTAGGAAATATTATGGAAACTATTATAAATATAACACAGAAATATGGGAAAATCAAGGTTTAACAAATAAGAGCTATTATTTTTTATTTATTGTTACATTTTGGATGGTACTCATATCAATACTCACTTCCTATTTATTTGGTTCCTGCATTGTTTCCTTTGGTTTAATAATTGCTAGGAAATTTAGACCACAAGAATTAGATACACAATTTCAATATCCATTCTGTTCAGTGAGCAGAGCAACAAACTAAATCCGGTTTCATTAAATTTTAATTTTCTACATAAATTTTTAACACTGAATAAATTTTTCTCAGGGAACGTTACTATATATTAAAAAATATAAATCGCAGATATTAATTAGAGAAAAAAAATTCTCCGTTTCTCCGATCCAAATCTGAATTACATCCAAAATATAGTTAATAGGAAACTTCATCAAAGTCAACTTGCTCTCGAACAATCTGCATTCTGAGCATCAAGATGTTCCTGCTTACATGAGATAAGAATTGTTGCCGGAGACATCAAATTACAACTGCATGATTTTGAAGAAAAATCGTCGCTCTTGCTTACCTGAAAATTCTCGTAACCATACAACATATCGGGTATCGTAATATTCACACCGGCTGATTACATTGTCTGTCTCTGATTGTTACATTTCATGCTGTCACTTTTGTTGAAAGTTCCTTTGATTTCTGATAAGTTAGTGCCTATTCAGTACAAAATGACCGGTTTAAATGAAGACCAACTAGCATTATATGCGGAACGCGTGATGAGTAGATGAATGCTTTGGAGTTCTCCTAAACGCCGATATTTTAACACTGCGACGCAAAGGAATTATCGAGTCCTTCGTTGGCGCCGATCTGATTAGGTTAATTATCACAGAAAGGGATGGCAGTAAACTATACAGACATTTATGTATTAGTCGATGATAATGCACGACGTCATCGCCCTAGAGTATCGCTACCATGTTTGTGGCGGAACACAATATGAAAGAATTTATTGGGCAAATCTTCGGATATGAAAATTCCATCGAGCTTGCCTGGAGTAGAATGAAAGTGAATATGAAAGAAATGGAAGGACAAATAGACAATTTGGGTGATATTTTTAATGCTGTACAAGAAGAATGGAAAGCTATTCCCCAGCATTTCTTACGCAAACTGGTGGAGGAAATTCCCAGGAGAGTTACAGCAATTTTAAGAGGTATATAGGGGAGGCTTGAGAAAATATTGAAATTTCTCTAATTCCCTACAAATTACGTAGATCCTTATATATTTTTTGTTAAAAAAATCGTAATTCGAAAAAAAGTTTTTGGGATTAGCTCAGATTTGGGACACTTTTAATGCAACCACGTATATTAAATTTTGTCTTGAGGTGATTATCACCTTCGCGTCTCTTAATTGAATTGGTAGCTTCAACATGAGCCTTATATTTTATTAATGGGTTGACAAGTGAAAATTTATCACTGCAAGATCAAAAAGTGATTTTTAAATATCACTCTGTAAATAAAGGAAATAAGCGGAAAATTCAAAAACCGTTTCAGTTTATGATGTTTATCTTTACTTATCCCATTAGTAGTGTTCATATCCAGGAATTTTTTTATCGTTGAAATTGACCTTGGTCGAACTTCCAGAAAATGTTGCACTGCTTTATTTAATACAATTCAGAAAGTTTTCGTGAAATACCTACCTAATTTCTACAAAACAATGACTGATAGACAAAATACTGAACTAGCTAACCCAAATAGAAACTTCACAGCTGGCAGGGTCCAAGGTCAGTTCCAAAATTATGAAAAAATTGCCTGTGTAACGTCTATTACGTATACTTATTAAACTTGGAAAAACGTACATCAGCATGCACTCAGATGAGCATATTTTAGTTGTAGAACATGTATAACGTCAACCTGAACCACATGAGTCTCCTAGATGATACCCTAAGTGACCAATCAACGAAGAGTCTACCTCGAAGGATCACAACCATTTTACCAAAATCCCTCTCAAAATCCAATAACGAAAGTAGCACCAGCACCGTCAGGGTACCAGATAAATAACGTTTCCCATTACGTTATTTATCTGTGTACATCAATAAATTGTTACGTGATCCATTATGCTTACTTTCTGTGTGTGGTGTAAGCTTTCCACAGCTTCCTCTAAATCCCACTACTCAGACAGGTACATGACTGTTGTAGTCTAACCAACTTTCATTAGATTTGCTAATAAAAATTTTTAAAATCTCAGCTCAACTGTTACATACAGTGCGTCCGAATGAGCAGAGCCAGGGTAAGAAATGTCAAAATGTATAATATAAAGTATATCATCTGTAGGTAAGAGTCAAACAAAGTTAATAAATCTTTCTTAAATTAAATATCAACCAAACATATATAACCTTTTCAATATATATATATATATATATATATATATATATATATATATATATATATATATATATATATATATATATATATATATATATATATATATATATATATATATATATATATATATATATATACATGCTAATTAATACGTGAAATTTTAGTTAACTAAAATATTGTGATTTTGCTGTTCTGCTTTCCGCCTCGTTTTATTGAGAGTGAGCACATTTGGCAATCCTGATTTATTGTCCGCCATTATATAAAGTTTTTAATATGTGTCATAAATTAGACCGACTCCTTCAAGCCCACTGGAGCGTTATATTATACATAGAATATATTTTCTGCAAGCCATTAATAATTTTATATTGATCAGACCCCATATGCTGATAAGACATATGCGACATACTTACTCCATTCATCCATGATAAAGTGGACCAATGTATCAATATTCTGTGACAATAATTTAGGATAGACGGGGAAACGAGAGAATAAAATAATTGACCCGTTTTTTTAATAATGCACATAATTAATTAAGATCCATTATTAATCATTGTGATATTTACATAATGATACAAAATACTTAATTTCTAAAACGGCTCTTACATATTTGCAATATGTAAGAGCCCACAGAAGCTCAGAGGATGGATACATCTCACCCAGGGCCACCGCTGGGTGTAAGACGGCAAGGCACAGGAAGTAGGTGGCAACCGATTTCAAGTCTTTGTAGTGTTTAACGAAGCTTAGGTATATTAGTCGCCAATAAAGAAGTAAAAATGAGGAATTGTTGCAATATAAATTGTATAAAAATGAGGAACATATTTTATCGTGTCGTCAGTGGAAGCGTACGAGGAAGGCAAGGAAAATCGATTTAGATTTTTATGAGCGATTTATAGCTACCAGTTATAAAATGGCTTTACGATTTCACGTGAAATTGCTCTATCATAAATTCAATGTGAAATACTAGCTCGATCCAGAACTATATAGATCTGAAAATTTAATATACCTAACAACCTACATATGTTCTCAATAACTATTATATTATATATCAGTAGTTATATTAAGTATGAGTCTTTATGATCGAGAACAAGACATAAGTATACAAGTCCTGAAATGATTACATAGTGAGATAGTGAGATATACACATGTAATATCACCAAACCCCCTTACCAAACTACCTTAATTGCTCTCATTAAAGATTTACCAGGTGTTGCTCGTCTCGGGTCGAAACAGGTTCTCCGGGTAAAACAGCTAAGTGGGTAGTTATGGTTATCAATTTACAATAGAAGATATTAAACTTTAAAATGCGTAAAATGTAGACTCTATGTGCTCGTAGAATCAATTAAAACAACTAGCTATATGCTGTAAAATATTGAATTACAAATATAATAGAATTCGGAAGCTTTTAAAGAGGAAGTGATGTAGAAATTCCTTGCTAGGTCAAAACTAAAGTTATTTGTGGGATCTTATGTATTAATTAGTTTTTCGAAATTTCGAAAAAAATCCTATCATCACCCTGGAATATATTTATTAGCTTTTAAATTCTCTGCTATGTGGTTTTAATAATTCCCTGTCTTATAACACGTTATAATGCCCTACTAAAACTCTTATGACAGGCGTTAAATATAATAGTAACTAAATTAAAACAGATATTGACTTACTTCTGTATCGTAGAAGATAACCTCCTTTGACTTGCTTAGTCACAGGGCCTGAAATAAAGAATAATATTAATTCGTAAAGTTGCAAATTGATGGCAAAATCTGAAAAAGATATCATATAAAGTAATTTGTCTACGGCCATTTGATAATAACTAAATAATATACTTGAAAATGGTTATATAATGGAGTCATTATACAATAATACTGAATAATATTAGCTGATAATCATTAATATACAACACTTTACATTTGATTTACATATATGTTGTCTTGGTAACGTACAAATAACTTTTCGAATATTTATATTCGGAATATCTTTCGTTCACTAGGAATCCCAGAAAATATTTCGAAATGAACACAAATTAATTCACTGGGCCAACTAATATGGTACAGGGCTCGTGGCTTTCTTAGAAATACAAATCTCTGACGGTCAATCAAACACCCATATATTTTATCTGGGTTACTGAATAGATTCTATATTGCATATAACGTGAAATCATTTATCAAATTTTTATTTCAGCCTGCTCTAGTTTCTCTATTGAGGTTGCAGGTGATGTCCCGGCATGCGCGTTCTATTCAGCTGAGGTTGTTTACCCTCAGCTTGCTGGGCGATTTTCAAACGGGGAGAGCTCATCAAGTAAATTTTGCAATAGCTACGCTCTATATGAATAATATGCAAGAGTCTGCTAGTGTTCAAGAACAAAATATCACAAATCCAATTGCAAGTAAAAGCAACTGCGACGTGCGCCCTTGCATGTTACTTTTTAATTACAATTAAATAATTAATTAATGAACATAATTTTGATTGTATGATCAACAAAGGTATTAAAAAGCAACACTTCTTTTTTGTATGCTACTTGGATGGCTTTAGGTAGAAGACATCGCAAAAATAAATTTGTAGGAAAAAAAAAGTTTTCCACTGGTATATTTACTTTCCCTGTGTCAGTCTTTTTTTTGCTTCTTAAGTATTGTTTTGCCGTAGAACAAGATTTTGGGGGTTCGGACATTCAAATCGGCTTAGGCTTAATTTTATAATTAAGTTTGTAGTTACGTTTTCCTGTATTTTTATTATAGCACATAAAGATGAGAAAGTTGTTTCTTATGAAATTTGCAAAAAACAAGCTCCGTAGAGATTACTAAGTGCAATTGTTAACTTGCAAGTAGCTTTTTTACCATTTTTTAACTTGAAAACTATTCTAACTAAGAGTCTGAACCGCCGATTTTATGAGGTTTTCTACGTGCCTAATTTTTACGTATCATAAATAGTAGGCGCGTAGAAAACCTTATATAATCCCTTAACAAATTCCAACGGAACATGAAATAATATGGTTCGATTTGTGATTTCACTGTATTGGTCCGACTAGTGCTACCCATTTGTGGCGGAAATGGCGCGGTTTACAACTAATTGATCAGTAGAGAAATATTTGGTCCATCAAACTGAAATGTTTTACACGTAATTTGGGTCATGCTCACATTTGGGTAGGCACCTTTCAGACTTACAAAAAATACGTAGGACACATAGAACATGAAATACGTAGTCTTTTAACGCCGTCTCTTAGAGCAAAATATAAACCCATGTAAATGTAAATGCAGTAAATTTATGTAATATGTAAATTTTGTAAATGTATTGATGGCCATATTAATCATGGTATAAAAGTCTAATTTTCCAAAAGTGACAAAGTTTTAGTCTTTTTGGGCATATTTATTGGAATATTATACTTATTTTTATATCCGACGAAGCGCAGTAGGGAACAGGGGGATTTAGATTTTTAAGCTCCGCAGTAAACGAATATTTGACTATTAGGTGGGAAATGAAGGTACGCCGTTCTGCTTAGTCCCCAGTGAGTAAAACCGCTTTGTTCCTTCGGAGTCTTTTACGTTTATCCTTCCAACTTTTCTATATTCAGATTTAAAGAGAAGAGGCATTTCTCAGCAACGACAAAGGCTGCCAGTGGGCGCTCTATTTTATTCAGTTCTCTCGAATATATGTATACATCACGCACAAAAAGTTTACACGTTATAAAGAGCAATGAATGAGATGTCATACTTCAATGCATTTACACAACTAAGCAATGCAATAACTAAGACATTTATGCTTAGATGAACAACTTCCAGTAAAGTTCCATTTCGGGTTAATATATTTTTTTTATGCAAACACCAATGGCATTTACTGTAATTACAATCTGATCTGAACTTAGATCAATGAGTAATATTTTTCTAACCTAATTTACTGCTGCTACAAAACTTATATCTAAGGGCTTACTCCCGTTATATTTTTCTAATTCTTAATTACACTAATATTAATGTGTACACAGTTACTGTTCTCTGCTTTTGCACTAATACAAAATTATACTAGCTCGAAGGGTTTGACCTCTTGAGCCATCTAATCTGGTTTGCATTGTTTAGAAGCTGGATGGCTTCGACATTGACCTGACGATGAAGTCGCTGTTCGTGACTTTTGGCGAATTCGCTGATGGTCTGGTTAACGGTGTCTTTTCCCATGCCACTATGGAGGTCACTATTTCTGCAATATCAGGGGGCATTAACAATGCTCCTTAATACTTCATTTTGGAATCGCTGGATTATATCTAGATTGCTCTTACTGGCACAACCCCACAGCTGGATGCCATATGTCCATACGGGATTGAGAATTTGTTTGTACAAAAGTACTTTGTTATATATTGACAGCGTGGAATTTCGTCCAAGCAACCAATACATTTTTTTAAATCTGATCGGATCTAATTGTTATTTTTTTTGACACGATCTCTCCAGCATAGCTTAGCGTCCAGTGTTATACCCAAATATTTGCTGTATCAGCATATGGTACTTGGATATTGTTTATGCTAACAGGGATTATCTCGGTCTCTTTTGATTGTGAAATTAACATTAGCAGATTTACTCTCATTTAGTTTGATTCTCCATTACTAAGTCCAGGTGTTGATTTTATTAACTGATATTCGCAAATTTATTGCCGCTTCTTGGTGATCTTTGCCTACAGCCACTGTCATCAGCAAAGGTGGCTATCGTGTCATACTCTAATTCAGGAATATCACTGGTGCATAGTAGATAAAGGACTGGCCATCATACACTCCCTTGTGATACTCCTACCTTGATTAAGTTCAGAATAAGCGTCTTCCTGCTTAATTCTAAAAGTTCTATATGAAATATAAGACTTCATTAATTGTGAGAACTGATTAGGCAGGAGCTTGCTTAATTTACAGTGAAGTCCCTCATGCCATACTTTATCAAAAGCCTGTGCTACATCAAAGAAAGACGGTAGAACAAACTTTTTTTTCCTCCAGCGACTTTTCAATTACATCTGTGATGCTATGGACCTGATCTATAGTTGAATGACTCTCTCTGAATCCAAACTGATGATCTGGGATTATGTTTTCGTCTTCAATGACTGCTTTTAATCTTTTAAGAAATATTGTTTCGGTTTTGATATTACAGGAAGCAAGGAGATTGGCCTGTAGGACGAACCTTCATTTGGTGGTTTTCTGGGTTTCAGGATCATTATCATTTCTGCTACCTTCCATGTCTTCGGTACATATTTTAATCTAGAAGATGCATTAATAAGATACGTAAGTTTTACAATGGCTTTACGTGGGAGATGTTTTAGAATTTCCCCGTAATTAGGTCAAATCCTGGGGCAAATCATTCGGCTGCAACATTCATCGGTGAATGTCGACAAATACCAAACGCCTTGGTGAAAGTTTACCTTTAGTAAGGCGAACGTTTACCTTGGCCGTTCGCCTTGGTGAAAGACCGAACATTAAAGGTGTTATGTTATATTTTGATATTGTAAGTAAAATAACAAATGGGGTGCATTTGCACCCCTGTTGGTAATGTAAGAAAAGCAGGTTGGTAAGACGAGGGTTTAGCGAAGTAATACAGCAATCGATACACTTAAAAATACGAGTCGAAAGATCATTATTTCATTACCTACAACTTTCTCGTTTAACTTCATTCGCTAAGAGCTGTTTTTTTACTTACGAAAAACCCAACTTAAAACGCAAAAGTCAAAAAACGCTATCTTTCTTAGATTTTTTTTATATGACCATATTTTT
This sequence comes from Tetropium fuscum, assembly GCA_964058915.1. Lineage (NCBI taxonomy): Eukaryota > Metazoa > Arthropoda > Insecta > Coleoptera > Cerambycidae > Tetropium > Tetropium fuscum. The sequence goes on from CAXKVY010000394.1 coordinate 159,182, forward strand.
TGCTTCCGAGTTGTATTTTTGGTCAACCAATACCTATTGATTGGACACATATTTGGAAGTAAATTATTAGTGTACGCGCTTACCTATACAAACAATTAATCACAGCACCAACTTAATTAACTAATCGCATATAAAAGCTGATTGCTTTTTGAGCCACGATTATCGGTGTATGATGTCTGCCAGTAGAGCGTGGAGGATCGATTATAAGTGAGGCATATCACCATAATACGCCAAGCGAACAGGAAAAAAACGGGGAACGGCGGCAAGCGGGCGATCGTGACCACCAGCTAATGAGAAGTCTCAAAATGAGAATGTTAATTCAGGAAATTTGGTTCTTCTAATTGGCTCGCGTGCCTCATGAAACATCCAGAGCGGCGCGGCGTTTTTAAATTTGATCATATACAAGCAGATTGGATTTTTCCGTAATTAGAATAGTAGCTGATATGTCGTCATTCAGAGAAAAGTCTCAATTATTTTGTATTTTGTAAAAATAATATCATAATATTATATACAGGGTAAGTTCCATGAAATTGAGACCCCTCTTATTTCACTTTTCCTCTGCTGATTTGCCTCATTCAAAAAAGCAGTGTACACGCTTTTTGATGAATTTTATACAGGGTACATCACGGTGAGTGGCCCATTAGACGTTTCTAGGAAACCACATATACTTTGGAACTGAAAATTTGCACACAGGGGTTTTCAGGGGTGCTCTATTCAATGAAAATATTGCCGTCTATGTGCCACTTCCGGTTATACCGGAAGTCGACAACAACTTCCTTATTTTAAATGGCATGCTATATTTTTTATGCCAGATACCCTATATATCACAACGAATATTAAAGATCTAAAATAAATATATATGGTGGAAAATAAGATATTTTTTAAAATTTTATGTATTTTATATATTTTTCTTATATGTTAAAACAAAGATGGGTTAACATGTGTAGAGAAATCATCCATTTACAATCCTCACAATCCTCCCCTGTAGGGTTTGTTGTTTAAATCTAGTTCTCATCTATTTGCATCAAGAATCAACATTTTGAAAATTTCCTTAGGGAGTTATCGTCTCACGAAAGCACTGACTACTCCCTATGGAAGGCAACGAAATTCTTGAATAGGCCATGCCCTGAAAGAATCATGACCCTCCCATTCGAAGAGATGATGGCTCCAGGTTATGATCTAATAACTGCAAAAATACTTAAGGAGTTGCCCCGCATCATTAAACTGTCGCATCTCTTCGATACGTGCTAATACAGTGGAAGATTTCTGAAGCAATAATGATTCCCAAACCTGGGAAACCTCCTGAAAATAGAACATCATACCGACCAATTTCCTTATTGCCGATTACATCCAAGCTGTTAGAAAAGCTCCTTTTGCAGATACCCAAACCAATCACTGAGGAAAACAGCAGCGAAAAAGATCTGCGCAATGATATTCCTAGATGTGGCCCAAGAATTCGACCGAGTGTGACATCTTCATTCATAGGTTACTGAACGTCACTTCAGAGTTAAATATGGAGGAGAATATTCTGACCTCTAGAAAATTTGTGCTGGAGTACCTCAGGGCAGTGTCCTTGGACCTGTTCTCTACCTGCTGTACACCAACGACATCCCACAAGTGACGTAGTAGTTATGGCAACATTCGCCGATGACACTGCTCTGCTCGCTACTGACCGAGACATACAGTCAGCCACGAACACACTTCAAACAGCAGTCAACAATGTCGCCACTTGCACAAAGAAATGGCAAATCTATTGGCTCCTCGGGCGTCACTCTGAGTTGTCACTACATAAGAAACTGCTTATCTGCAAGCAAATTCTGAAGCCCATATGGACTTATGGCATCCAACTCTGGGGATGCACTAAGAAATCCAACATTAAATTAATTCAAACGTTACAGAAACGAAGCATCGTCAAAGCGCCGTGGTACATTCGCACTGAAGACATCCATCATGACCTGAATACTCCTATGGTTGAAGATGAGACTACGAGGTTTGCAGGCAAATATTAGAAGAGGCTAGATATCACTACTCGACAACAACGGTCTTGTTCGACGGCTGAAGAGACTAAAACCGTTAAAATTGGTATAGTGACAGTGAAAGTGCCTAGAATTCTATGCATAATATGTCTATCACATGAACCAAGTGATTAGTGTTATGTAGATTGTTATGTGAGTGAGTTATGTGAAAAAAATTAAGAGGACTAATACTTAGAGTCATTATGTGCTTCCAAAATATTTGCCACTATTATTATATACTACCCGATGCCTGGTCACTCCATGATGCCTATAAATGCTTTGCTCTCGTCGAGAAAGAAAAATGATACTCCAGAATATTAGGTAAAATTGAAACATAAGTCTCCAATAACTAAACCTTTTGAAATAATATTCCTGCAGCATACCATTCTTACCAAATATTGCGACATATAACTTTGAAACTGTTAGAGTTCTCGGTTACAAGGAAGCGTTTTCAAGTAAAATCCATCTCTCCCGCGCTCTGCATAATAGCATTCAGTATTATTTTCGACTACATCCAAGACAATATTCAGGGAGACTATGACGGGAGAATATGACGTTGATTTTTCATTACATAAAAAGGAGAATCCAGAATTCATGACTGTGCGTCATTGAACCTGCAAGAATCTTACCAGAAATATCTCAAAATAAAAGTAGCTAAACTCGAAAATGTGATATATCTAGTATCGTGTATTGGAGAAAAAATAGAGAGTTTTAGAAGATCCTAGACGAGGAAGCCACGGAAATCCTGGATGAAGAAGACCAGGGTTACTTAGCAAATGTACATTTTGAATAATACGTTAAGAGTTTACTACTAATAATTTTTTTCCTCCATACTAATAAATAGTCACAAAATACATTACCTTAAAAGTTCAGCAATTTTCTACATAAGATTTTATTTCAATGAAATTTTTTAACAAAGCTCCGAACTACCAAAACATCGTTTGGGGACTTTTTGCATTTTACTTCTAGTAATATATATTTTTTATTTCACAGACATTATAAAATATCGATTTTCTCAAATTCATATTTTTGTGATTATTCTTTCAGCTTTTTAGGGAAGATATTCATACATTTTTGAAAACGTAGCAGTAGATCTGGAGGGTAGCGGAAGTCATCATGATCCACAAACTAAACAAAACCCTATGAGGAATCATCGTATAGGCCAATTTATCAATTGCCTATATTAACGACCATTTGAAACAATTCTCGTAAATAGGCTGAAACCCATCATTGAACAATGGAACCTAATTCTAAATCATCGGTTTTGCTTTAGAAAATGAAGCAAGACGAAAATAATTTCGTAATTGACATAAATCAAAGCAGGAGTCCCACAGGGTAGCGTACTAGGACCCATCTTGTATTTGATATACACAATAGATATGCCACAGCTTGAACAAAACACCATAGCCACTTTCACAGACGATACTGCCATCTTAGCGGTAGGTAAAATCATGAGGAAGCTGCAAATTACATCAGTTAACCGAATCAGCAACTGGACTAAAACATGACGCATTAAACTGAATTAAACCAAAGCAGTGCACATAAACTTCACAAATGAAAGCGAGCAACATAAATATGTGCATATTAGTGTAGTTAAGTTAATAGAAATTAAGGAACACTAGTGAGTTAGTCCTTATATTGAGGTTTTCAAATTAGCAATTTAGGTAACAAACAAATTACTCATTGATCGCGTTAACGATCAGATTGTAATATGAGTAAAAGCTCCCTAGAGGTGTTTAATAATTAAACAACTGTTAATTCAGTTATTATTTTGCATTATTTATTCTGTTAGTGGGATTTATCAAGTTTGTAATATGATTCTGGTAATTTTATTTTTTGTTCTTTTTACCAGATTATTATGATGTTATATAATATTGTTTCATCTCTACGAATGAAAGAGGTAATAAATTATGCAAGTACCTTAGGTGTGCACTATATTGTATCATTATTTCAAAATCTACATGTATAAATATATTTAAAATATATACCTAGAACCAGAGAGACTAAAAATATATATGCCTGTGTACAATAATTTGTATTAAATGCTACACCACACATTTTATGTTTTTTGTGTGTTTTTTTACCCGCATTAGGTAAATACATACATTTAGATATAAAGCAACCCATTTAACCGAGATTGTAACTTTTCTGCACAAAACAAGCGAGAAATATGTAATAAGAGAACACAAAGGGGCAATGGAAAATTAGCTTGAAATTTAACTCATACTCTCGCTCACTCAGCTCATTTTTGAAAGACGCATAAACATAACCCGTTAAAGTAAATTGTACGTCACAAAGAGGTAATATTTCATAGTAATATCTTCAGAAATGTTTTAGGATGACTGCGTAACATATAATAAAAGGATACTGTTCTTTTATACATCAAAGGTTTAACATTAAGGTAATATACACAGCGAAAATAAAGATCATAGTAAGACTTTCGTTAATTAATGTTTGATTATTTCTTTGCCAATTCGGAGTATTAATAACCTAGTCAATAATTAGTCAAAAAAGGGGTCTCGGGTACATGGAGGAGGATGGGGGGGACTTTTCTGCATCAGGGATGTTTGGTTAGTAAGGACGTAAACATATTAAAAGTCCCACTTCAGGGGGCGAAAGGTGTAATGAAAACTTCCTTACATAAGAATGAAATATTATAAAACTTCATTTTTAAACATAATTAGTTTAGTGTATTGTTTGGCTTCGACCGCGACGCCGTCGCGCCGTTTCACAAAAGTCGCTAATTAAAAAAAAAGAAGTGCTACATTTAATAATGCTACACTCCTATTATAGTTTTGGAATTCTGTCTCTCTTTCATATATAGGGCATATTATTCCGTCTAATCCTTCCCCGTCCTTCCGTCTAATCCTTTGGCATTTCTTCGTTTTCCCATACATTCAGTTTTATTATTTTTCAGTTTTATTATAGTTTTGAAATAATTTTCTTAATATCTTCATTAATAGGTGCTGGTACAATGTTGCATTACTCTTCTATATTGTTTGTAAGTTCACTCATTTTACCGTTACCGTCTCCGCAGAAAGAATTTGTAAGCTGAATGTTAGCGTTGATAGTGCAAATAATGAGATGCAATGTACTCTATCGAAATAATATTGTACGCTTCATTCTAATTGATTTTATGAACTCACATTTTCCGTTTCTAAAATTAATGAAACATTTCCACAGAGCCACAGCAACAATATAGAATCCAAGGTATAAATTATGTTAATGTTCATGCAGTCATCTTATCTTCTCTCGCTAATGGGGAAAACGACTGAAATGTGCCGTTTGAGACGGAGAAAGGGAACGAGAAATCACTTTTTTTACTGCCAACATTCTTATCAATAAATGAACTGACTGGAACGGAATCTAAAATATGGGGCACTACAAAAGCATGAATACAGACGCTACATATTCCTCCTTATGTAATATAATAAATCCAGCAATTATTCCCGGCAGGGCTTTATTCAAATTTAAAGAGCATATAAAAGAAACTTGAAATTAATATGACTATATTGTATCTACGGAATATCTGACGCGTCTAATATATTTTGTTTTATTGCAGTTTACATAATTCATAAATAAAATTGTAGTGCACAGTAATTATAAACAACAAAGAGTTTTTAGGTAGTTTTAAAAAGAGGGTAATATATTTATTTCTGTCATCAGTTTTTTTGAGAAACCCGTAGGATAGACCATATTCAAAAAAATCAAGTGTATTGATCAAGTGTAAAAACAACAAAGTGTGTCTGATTTTTTTAGGTAGTATTAAAAAGTGTTGCCTACCTCTCCAAATAGATCACGGGGAATCCGTGAAAAATACTTAAAATTTTCCAAGTCAGTTGCATCCATCGCGAGGTCGTATCTTGAATAAAAAAAATAAAAATATCGGAAATTTCTAATACTATATATTAGCATTATCGCGGCGACTTTTGTCATCTCCCAATGGTTGAACAATCACATTAAGGTCGAACAATCATTTAATCTGAGTATGAGTCATACCATAAGTAAGCAGAACGATATCAGAAGTAGCAAAACATATTTCAAATGCTGACAGCAGAGAAATATAATCAAAGGAGAGTACCTATATAACTATCATATTGATATGTATGTTGGTATGTTCAGAAAATGACTTTAAGAAAAATATCGTACCTACATCAGACATTAGTATGTCATATTTCTTTTTTAGTTACAAAGCTACAACATATTTAACAGGGTTAAGAACCCTGAAACTTTCCACACTAAATTTCCTAACTTATTTAAGAATATTTTCCTGCAGAGTCACAGATTTTCCTGAAGAGTAAATTTATTGCTTGTCTCCCAAGTCTCCTGACTTAAACTCCTTTGATTTTTCTCTGTGGGATCATTTGAGGCAACTGTTCTAGTTACATGTACATTTTTAAATATTTAATAATTGATTTAAATTAAATTAAATTAAATCTGTTGTAGTTCAGGGTCTAAAACATTGGTCTAAAATATTTTCTTGTCTTTTTAATCACTGTCTGTCACATCTTTAAAGTTTAAATACACTGGTTTGAGAACCTATGGAAATAATTCTTTTAACATTGGAAATGTTTATGTTTAGACAAGAGTATATGGGTACCAAGATATCGCAGCGATCGGCCTTCTAGCGGCGTGAAGAGTACTGGGGAGTGGGGAGTATTCAGTGCAGCTATATTGGAAGAGGTGGCGCATTGCTAGTAGTGATGGGAATAATCGGGATATTTTCATAATCATAATTTTCATAAATTTAATAATTCGAGTGTAAACGAATGCCCAACGATAATTAAAATAAAAGAACAAGTGTAGGCTACAAACGTATATTATTCTAAGCTAACTAATAAAACCTCTACATATTATTCCTTTCATAGGGCCGTCAAAGCAGCCCATAAATACTTTACATTTATCGAAACTGTCTCGCCCTGAAGGCAATTAAATACGTCTACCTAACACAAACAATAAACATATCGCTCAGCTGGTACGGTCCTATCCTAAAAGAGTCGAGACCGGGCGTTAGTGTTTACACGAATTTGTAGTATATACAACATGAGTAGGTTCCCATTGTCAATTATGATAGCAAAAAGGAAATCATAAATCAATAAATAAGAGATTCTGATTTAGCTAATGAGCGGCCGCGTTTTAAGAATATACATTCAGCAGCATACACATTTAAAAGAGTAAACTGATGAATTTGATTAATGGGTTGAATAATGGTTCCTTATTTATAATTTTTTAAATAAAAAAGAATGCCTGACAGCATTCACTGCATAATCCCCGATCGTGAAAGCTGCCAAGTGACCCACTTGGCCGCTAGTATTTATTAATTATTAATCTTATGAATATTAGTTTTACCTGTAATATCAAAACTGTTCAAGTATAAGTAGTAATTCCGTTAATTTTACTTGCCCAAAAAATAGTAATGACGTCGAAAAAATCATATTTTATATACGGGGTGGTCACAAATTACAAAATCTCAAAAAAAAATAGTTTTCGGGCAATCGCTATTATTTATAAAAGTATTTACTTGTCCAAAAAATAGTAACGACGACGACAAAAATCATATTTTTTATACGGGGTGATCACAAATTACAAAATCTCAAAAAATGTTTACTTTTCGGGAAAAGCTATTATTTATAAAAGTTTTTGCTTGCCTAAAGTAATGTCGTAAATAAGTAAGTAAAAATAAATGTTTATTATACGGGGTGGTACCAAAAATTACAAAAATAAAATATTATTTATTAATGTTTTTACTTGCCCAAAAAATAGTAATGACGTCGATAAAAATCATTTTTTATACGGGGTGATCACAAATTACAAAATCTCAAAATATGTTTAGTTTTCGGGAAAACGTTATTATTTATAAAAGTTTTTGCTTGCTTAAAGTAATGTCGACAAAAATTATGTTTATTATACGGGGTGGTCAAAAATTACAAAATCTTAAAATTCGGTAAGAGTAAAGTTTGTACTTTTTGGTCACCACGTATAAAAAACTAATGATGATTTTGCCACAATTGTTTTTATACGGGGTAATCAAAAATCACAGTTTACTCTTCGACAAGAATCATATTTTTTTTAAGGGGTGGTCGCACAGTACAAAATCTTAAAAAATGTTTAGTTTTCAGGAAAACGCTATTATTTTTAAAATTATGTTTATTATACGGGGTGGTCAAAAATTACAAAATCAATTCAAGAGTAAAGTTTGTACTTTTTGATCACCACATATAAAAAACTAATGATAATTTAGCCACAATTGTTTTTATACGGGGTGATCAAAAATAACAATTTTTTTTTTCAAATTTTAAGATTTTGTAATTCTTAACCACCCTGTGTATACAACACAATTTTTGACAAAGACATCACTATTTTTAGGCAAACAAAAACTTTTTTAAAGATTAACATTCATTCGAAAACAAGAAAAATGAGACTGTAATTTTTGACCACCCCATGCAAGATAACCTGTTTAAAACAACAAGACCTTCAGGGTCAAACGAACAAAGAAATCGTAACACAACTGAGTTTTATTTTTATTCAATTCAATTGAGAAAATTTTACCAGTTGTGTCTGGTATTTTCAATACGCCTGCGATACTTGCGTAACATGTAAGATCTGTGATTGTTTTTTTAAGTTTAACTGCAAATCCAATATAAGTTGGTTAATTAAAAATTATGTTTATTATTTCTTACTACATACCTAACTCGTAAATTGAGGTGTGTATTATATTAGTAATACTTAAGTTTTTCAAAAATAAAATGCTAAAAAATTATGTTTATATTTATATATAACCTTGTGTGTATAATAAACAGTTAATAGACCTATCCTGTTAGAGCAAGCGAGTAAGATAAATACAACGCATCTTGTATTGAATGAGACAATAACTCGGTGCGCATTCTTGTGGCAAATTGTGACAGTATCCATACTCAGTATTATATTAAATTATTAACTAACGTGTTATTCTAAATTTATAAAATGCTAGGGACCCAATCGTACGCCAAACATTACTAATAAACACTTAATAAACATAAGCATTCTAAAGCCAATCTGGAAATGGCCACAAGCATGCACGCGCACCATAGTATTTGACGTATTCGAAACAACTCAATAGGATCGGTATATTATGTTTCATATATTTTGTTATCATTTCCAATGTCTCCGATAGTTGCAAGGATTGCGAAATCTGTAAATTTTTTTTTAAGTGATTATTTAGTATTTGTGTATTTTATCATCGTATTTTATATATAAAATGACAAAACATGTACGTTATTCCTTAAATAGTACCTATCACCATTAATTATCAGTATCACCACAAAGTCTTTTATTTTACAAAACAAAATCACATTTCGTAAAGGAATTAACAGCAAATATAGTACACATATCAAGATTTAACGAAAGGTCCTACCTACTATCTACTTATGAACAGATGAAAAGGTAAAAACCTCGGTAAAAACCTTCGACCAAAATGATCCGAGCTTTTAATTTCCGCCTTCTCTTCATAGACATTGAACATATGAGTAAAATCACAGATAACTAATTAACTACATCGAATTTCCATTGTACCGAATTTCACATAGTATATTGCTATATTCTCTAACATAAATAAACAGAGCCGTTATTTATGAGGAATTTTACCAGATCCGTCTAAGGGCCCTTTCTGAATACCACTTTTTACGTTTTAACATAACGGGGTGTTAAAAATTAAAATATAAACGGCTGATTAATTTCAACGAATGACGCAAGATGATTAAATAATTTTGCGTAATTATAGCTAAATAAGCGTCGAAACTCGGCAGAGCTATGCTATATCATTTAGTCTAATTAATGAGTATCAGTTTTTAGTTTTATAAGTCTACGACCTGCTGACATAAAGCGCCGGATGACGACCCATTGACGGCTAAACGATCAAAAAGCATTTAACTCCTAATTGAATATATTGAAAAACTCACTATTCTGGGGTTGTGCGTCTGCCAGAGGGGGATGGCCACGCGACATACAAAGTGTAAACATGTCGAGCACCACAGTTGCACTACCGTCTGAATGTTGTGGCAGTGGAAGTTTCAGGCTTACGCCCTTAGAGCGACTCATGCGTCCGCCAGCGTCCCCGCCGCCATTCAATAGCACCGCTATCTCGTTTCGGTGGTCATTCAGCTCTACGCCGATTCAGACCTACCGGAAAAAAATAGATCTGGATGTGGACAGCTCAGTGGATTACTGAATTCTCTGTAAGCGTATTAGCACGGTATGAGTCAGAAAAAAACATATAATCCTCAAATAAAACCGCCAACAAATTTATATTTTATGATTGACCAAATACACTGGCGGACAAAATTAATGCAACACAAACAATTTTGCCCAACTTTGGAATATATTATTTTTTGAACCCCTCGCCTAATTTAGATCATCTTTTTATTAAAATTGTAGAAAATTTTGTAGTGAATTCGCTGAAGGAAGACCTCGTGTTACGGCAGCGATTCAAGACCGTTTTATCAGAGTTCGCGTTCTGCGAGAACGACTTGTTACCAGCATAAACCTTCAGGCACAGCTAAGTGCCGTCCATGATGTTGAAATTAGTGCTAAGACAGTAATAAGAAGACTCAAAGAAAGTAATCTTCATATACGAAATCCAGCTACAGAACCCACTCTTAATGCAGAGCACAGAAGAGAGACGTTACAATTTGCTAGGGTTCTGCATTTAGAGTGGAATATTGAAGACTGGGGAAGAGTGCTATTTACTGATGAATCTAGGTTTTGCCTCTACAGTTCTGATCGTCGACAAAGAGTTAGAAGAAGGCCAAATGAACGTTACGCACAATGTAACATATGTCAAACCACTCTCTGCAATGGAGGTTCCGTGATGGTGCGGGGAGGAATTTCATTAAATGCACGTACATAATTGTTACCAGTACATGGAGGTGCACTTAGTGATGCCCACGAGAGTCTAATTGGATTTATGCAGCAGTTTTATTTCTCGACCCCCGGCATAAGTTAGAAGCGTTTGATATGACTAGATGGGGTCAAGAATTAAAAAGGAATTCAATTCAGAAATTTGAGGACATATACAAAGCTTATGTTCAGCATTCAGAGGGACAACGTTCGAAAAAAGCGGAGGCGGAGGGACGAGAAGAACCTGGACCAGAAACGTCGGATTTTCTAATCGATTCTGATATCTTGTATGCAGTAAAGCCTACCCCTGCCGAAGGAGAATGGATGCAGGAGCTTAAAAAATATTACTCCATGCCTCGGTGTAATAAAGACACGGATATATTACAGTGGTGGAAAAATTATGCTCCTGAATTTCCTATTCTAAGTTTGATGGCACGAGATCTCTTAAACATACCGGCTACTTCAGTCCCAGCAGAAAGACTGTTTTCACGTGCTGCTTTAACATAAGGAAACACGACCATCCCCTATGACCCTTGGAGAAGTACAAGAGGCACTAATCCAATTGTGGAACGCTTTGGACCATGAGGAAATTAGGCGATTATTTTTAAGCATGAGGCGACGATGTGAAGCTGTAGTGAGAAGTAGGGGCGGAAATACTCGTTTCGTCTCGAACATCTGAGACCTTAATCAATGATAATATTTTTGTATAGACTACTACCGTTGAATGAAGGAAGTTTAATCAACGCTATTACATACGAAATTGATTGTCCAGATATACTTTCCGAGATTGATTTCATATCTCATATCATATCTACATTTAATTAAAAAAAAAATACATTTTATTCAAAATCTCCGAATAGGTACCAGCATAATGATAAAATTGTTTCAAATGTGTAATAGTGCTAATAAAATATCGGAAATATGTGATATACAGAATTATAGCAAAAATTCCCTAATAAAATGTATTAGACAATATGTTCATTATTAGACATACTTTTTTTCGTTTTTTTTGTCAGTTTTGATATATTGCGTTTTGTTAATGTTAGTAGTATTCTCCTATACAATTCCTCTTTCTTTAATATATTCTTACTTTTGTAGCTACATTATCATTATTATTATTACTATTAAATAATAGTGCAAGTAGTTTCATAAATTATGAATGATAAAGCCTATGGCTTGATGACTATACGTTTCCATTTCCTGCTATCTCTTGTTTTTTCTTTCCAGTTGGTATTTTCCAGATGTTGCAGGTCTTTCTAGACATCTGTTTCCAATTCCCTTTCTTTTTCCTCATCCCTTCTCCACTTCAATTGTCCTCGACCGTAGAATTTTTGTATTCTTACCTTCGGAATTCTTTCAATGTGTCCTAACCACCGCGACCTTTGTCAATGTTGGCATCTTCCATTTTTATCACCACTATGTCTGTCTCCTTATATAGACTCATTACTTCTTCGTTTGTTCTTCCAATCCATCCATATTCAGTTGTTTTTCCTCCCAGTCAGTTAGTTTTATTTAGCGTCCATGTTTCGCTAGCATATGGTTGATCGTATCACTGTCCTGTGCGTAGAAATATTTTTAACATAATATTAACATTTATTTCTTGACATTATTTTTATGTTCGGCTTTCGTGAAAATATTATCCCAAATATTATGTCTTAAATCCTCTATGTTTTCCCTGTATTGATATCGACCTTTAAAAGCTTGTTTTCTTGGTCAGAAGAAGAATTCTGTCCACTCCATGTTCTTTGTTTTCTTCTCATTTATATACAACCCCTCTTTTACTGACTATTCAGCTAAGCACTTTGAGTATCAGCTATATAAATTATGCTGATTCTACTTTATAGTCACGTGGTTTGCCATAATTTCCCTGCCACGGATTTCAATTTAAAGCACACATAAAGTCCGCGTTATTTATAGTCCTCAGAAATATTTATCAAAGCGCGTCAGGTATTAATTAGTAGATAACCCCCGTATAATAACGCCAATGTTCCAATTCCAAACTCCACTTTCAACTGTATCTTGAAATGTATCAAAGTAGATGCATTGTCAACTCTCTCCCTAGTCAAAGATGCGAAATAAGAAACCGTTAAGTGGATCTTTCGGACCTGAGTATATATTTGAGGAAGGAAGCGAGCTTCCCATTACAATAGGCATGGTAAATCCCCAGGAAATTGAACTAACCGACAATTGCCATCTACCGAATCCATGGTGCTTAAGGTGGATGGTCGGGAATAGATAGCAGAGAGCCACGATATCTGATGCCTGGCTACATAAACCTTGAATTCGTATGTACTGTGATTTAGTACGCATTTTTAGTACAGCATTGACGAAAATAAAAAAAAACAGGTACATTTTTTTTGGAAATTTTATCTGTAACTTAGTAAGTGAAAATGTACCAATTCCGTAGACTATATTGAATGTTCTCTTGTAACTTAACGTGTATGGCTGTACACACATGGCCAAGAAACAGTATGAGTTATTATTGTTAACAGTTGATTATTATTATAATGTATACCTAAATACTTTGTCCTTACACTTACTATTACTATACAAAAGCGACGTGTCTTCGTATATAGCATGATATTGAGGAATATTTTTTGCTAGCAATCTTCAGTAATTATTTTTACCATTCAATTATTATGAACTTGAATGATCATAGTTAAGTGGCCTAGAGCGTTTTGTAAGTAGCCTAATTTAGTACCTGTGAGAACTATAAATTCTAACCTCTTTCCTGTATACGTCCAGATTTAGCAGAGTTGATAATTGGATCATGTATGTTGATGCAGATAACAAGGAGTAAAAACGTCATTCGCCCCGTTGTTGGAGAGTAGATATTATGTTCAGGGAAATTGAAATCCCTTCCGTGAAACCTAAACCGAATAAGCCAATTAAGAAAGATTGTTACTTAGATATAGGCGTTTTGATATAACACTGAGGGTGCGAAAATCCGCGAATCGATATTTCAAATGGGGTAAACTTTTTTCATTAATGAATCTCAAGTAAAATATTAGAAGTACCTATTCCCAACTTCAACCAAGATACACTATCTTAAAAAACGTATTTTTTCATCATTTATATAATGCCGGTGTATTTCAACGACTAGGCAAATTATTGAAGAATCCAGATGAGTTATTTCATGGCGTTCTTCACAGAGAACAGGAAACATAGCCCAGGAAAAATAAATATTGACTTCGAGAAAATTTGTACAAGCAATTTCATTATTAATCTGAATTGTAGTTTAGATAGAGTGTTATTTAGTTATTTCTGGACATAGTTAATTATAATATCAACAGTTCGATAAGTTTTTATATGGCATAGAACAAGGAAAATTTTATATTTTCCAAGATTTACTGTCCTACAGCACACAACAGTACATTGCATGTTTTTTATATATACCATAAAAATTAATACAGCCTTATAGAACCGACTACTGCAGAATGAGAGTACCTACATGCTAAATAATGGAAAGAGGTAATAAATAGAAGAGGTAACCGCTTCTAATTACAGGCTCCTTCATTTCTAAATAGACTTTAGCATAATAATGAATATTGTTATACTGTTATTATATGTAATTAATCTGCTTTGCGACCTTGTTTTAATTTTCTACTTGATAATATAGTTCTGGATGCATACATACATAATTATATGCTCTTATATTTTCTGGCTTATATATCCAGTTTAGCAATGCTTTACAATTAGTCCTAGTGGTATTATAATCATTGCATGCTTTTAACGGTCCGTTGCGTATGGACTTTTCGATATCCATTTGTCGATAATTCAATATTTTACGCTTTGACGAGAGCGGCAATGAGATATTGGCACTTATGGATTCCCCGAAATAGAACAAGAACTTTACTATACTATATATGTACACTCAACATGCCACCTTTTGCGGTAAACCCACAATTTAGCGCATGGAAGTTTTAATGGGGTACGCGATAGCGTCAGGGTGAGTATATGTCGAAGGAGCATTCAAAGGATAAAAAGGTTCGGTCCTCGACCACATACCCATTAAACTACGTCATGAAGATAATATCATTTACTTAGTTGATGTACCTATGTACTTTCAAATAGCAAGTACAAACAGCGGCACGTCTAGGTAAGTAGATTCTGTTTTTAACTTCGAAATATGAGACATGAGACAAAAATTTCAAAGGATACCCACAATTGCCGCAATGGGAGATCGGGGCAGTATAAGTTTTCTTACAGCAAGCTAAAATCGTCACTAGAAAGGCGCTTTCATTCAAGTTACGTTTTGATAGAATACCTCTCAATCAATTTTAACACAAAACCTATAAAAATAATACACTAAATTAAACAATAACTCTATTACTTCTATTTTAAGAATTATTGTTGATTCGACTTTACCACAAAACGTTCGATGGCATTAGGCAATTTAGGCATCCAACTGAATGCCAATGATGCTGATGTGACACGGTCGAGGAACGTGTAAAATGGATCCGTAATATTTTAATGAGAAACATTCTTATTGTGCATGACATTCACCATCTAATTGTTTTATGATATGACGAAAGGTATATAGTGTGATCAATATTTTGTTATACTACATGATAATGTCATAATGTGATGGGCAATGTATATAAAATCATAATTATACTTGACAACGCTGTTGATATCGATCGATATGTTGATAAGAGATCGATATAATGAGGGTTTTGCTCGGGTTTTTATGTCTCATATTTCGATGTTACAAACTATATCTATTAAATTGTATGTATATTTTGTACCTACCTTTGACGATGTTAATTTAACAAGCATTAAAGTCCCGGAATGTACTTTTATTATGAGGTACACATTTTTTTATCACACAATAGTGGCTTATGAAATCAGTTTCTTCACAATCAGTTTATTGTTTTGATAAAAAATGTCGTATAATGTCGTTGATAAATGTCACATGATATGAAAACTTCCGGTCGTGCTTTTCATGTACCTACCATGATGTAATAATAGCTTGAAATTGCGGGGCAAAGTAGATGGTGATGCCCGGTGTAAAAATGCCTAGGTTAGCCTGAGTTTTTGGGTGGCGGACCTGGTTTAATTGATCCGATTTTTTTTATTCGTGCACGTCACCGGAATAAATGTACGAAATTTAGATGCAAATAAAAAAGACTAATAATTCGGATTAACCCAATATTGCAAAGCTTTTTTGTCTATATTTTTATTTACCATTTTGTTCCCCCAAACCTTAACCACCAGCACGACCAGAAAGCTTCGCGGATATCTTTGGAATCTTTGTTTCTAATTCCGGTCGTAGTTTTCCCGCGAATTTATGCAAAAAAACTCAACGAAGGCCCAATCGGATTTTCAATTTTTTCCCAAGAAACCCTTTTAGATTTAAAAACCCAGACTCCCAGTACTCAATTTAGTAGCAATACACACTTTTCCGATCCCTTTTCCATAGAAACCGATTTTTGCCCTCTTTCTTTCAATTAAAAGGAATTTTAATCCTTCTAATCGAGTCGACTCAAGACGTTTCCGATCCTAAAAATATTCTCTATAGGTGGGCACGCAACATTTCAAAATATAGGCATTTACTTCCCCCTCTTTCTTCCCTCTTGCCTCATTAAGTTTAATGCCCTACCTAGTCACGATATGATGGACTACTTTCTTCCGTCCCATGGTTGTATAAATCGCCATTTGAAAAAGTTACTCTTAATAGACACGCTCCGACGGCAACGGCACGAACGAATAATGAAAACACTCAAGCAACACCCACGGCCTACGCATGCTTCCCAAAACACGGACTTGCTCCTTTATTTATCGATAGTCCATCGATGCCTTGTAGTCCCGGAAACATTAAAATTTATAGGATAAGCTATAATTATTTATTTAATGATCTCAAGTAACTATTCGTCAGTTATGCCCATGATATGTTAAAATCATAAATCTGCAATATCAGATACTTTCTAGTCGTAATTTGTTTCGTCTCATCAAATTATCTTGAAGAGTATAATTGGCCATTAGAGGTTAAGCACTTCCTAATTCCCAAATTATCCCACTTCTCTTCATCGGTCTATTTATAAAATATCGCCCGTACCTTTGAATACCAATAAGGAACACGTAAAAGAGCAAGCAACTTTATCATAATCTGAAGTGGTTTTAAAACGTGCTTCATCAAAGGAATAATTAATAAGGGATAAGATGTATTTTTGCTGAGGCAGACAACTCTCTATGTTTGCGGGCTTTTGTTCAGTCAGCGATAGTCTGGGTTCTTCAATTAATCCTTTAGCTGGACAAGGCGACTAAATGCAAGATGTAAGAAATATAACTGACTATTAATAATATTTGCACAGGCCCAGCACATACATAAGAGAGTAGAAACGCTCTTATGCACCGACATGTTGAAATATATGAGATATACCTATATAAAATTTTATTATACTACATTTAAATTATAGGAAACTAATAATAGAGGATAATGAAAGCTAATAGTATATTTATTATATCGGATGTCGCAGAAATCCGACGCACTCCCTATGTATATTTATTTATTAATAATTTTAATATAGATTGACAGGGTTTATATAGTCGACAACATAGGTATAGTAAATATATTAATAATTGATTTTTTGCTTGCTTTCTATCCAACATAACATACATTTCAGATGGATTTGGCTGTCCTTTGAAAAGAATGGCAGGTGAAATGGCCTGACCTATTGCGTTTCCACAAGGAACAATAATTGTTACGTTCTCGCCATATTCAGGTGCCACAATATGAACGTATTTTGCCCCATAATGAGCTGGCATGCTTTTTAGACCTTGTATTTAATCTTGTACTTGTATATTATAATTTGTTCTGTTCACATAGGCCGTAAAATTCTATATCTTTTTCGCTGTGTATTAATATTCAGTTATATATTCAGTTCTGATTATAGCCAAGTAGTAAACAATCCCTTCTGGCTACCGCGCCGCCGTAAATAGTTATTCCAATACCAGCAACCCCAGTAGCCGTCATCCCGAGCCAGATCGAAATATAGGAAATAAATTCTAACCTATTGTCACTATTTTTAATTACTAATACATCTAAAGGTAGAATATATTTAACCTCACCTCTCATACGCACCTTGTTCTCTTACGACCGGACTTTTGCAGTAAAAATATACCTAGTAATATATATGATACAGAAATAAAGGGTGAAATACGTATTTAACATGCGCACTGACGAAATGCGGATGTTTCTTAAGCAATAAAACATTCCGCTGATCGTCATCTCGGCATAAAAGTTTCTTGACTCGGGAAGTAATTATTAAGTAAAATAGTGGCTGTTTACAATGCCGTACCCGTTATACTTGATACACTTGTTTGGAGATCAAAACACAAATGTGGCGTTCATGAATGAGGGCAGAGCGCCTCAACTAAATTTAACCGGCCTATACTAAGTGACCTTATTCAAGGCGTTAAATGAAATCATTAATAACACCAGGTTGTATTTTATTCTTTTATGGAACGAGGACAGAGCGGAGCTTTAAATGTTTAATTTACATTGTCTTCTTAATGAACGCCGCGTGCGAGTCTCACGGAAAAAAATTCTACCGACATTAGATTGCTAGAAAAGAAAGATCTGATCTGATTATCCAGCAAGACTTTCAAGGAAATTAAATGAGGCGCTGGATGTAACCAAGATAAATCCCTACAATTATTTCTGTGTAGTTTTACTTTTTAATTTAGCGAGCTGATCAATAGACACCCGTTGTTACGCTAGTTGGACACTATGAGAATTGATAGTTTGTCGTTATTTTACAATACATATTAAAGGTTGTTGTACATGTGATAACTGCATGTATAAGGAGTGTGTTCCAGTGTGTAGTTTATATTAGCAGGACTCGCCAATCGATAGTGGTGCTCATTTAAAGTAGGAAACAATTTGATATATGTCGAAAAGTTCTTCGTTTTCGAGGTAGGGGGTGCTTAAGTTTAAATATAAATACAGTTTTTCGCGGCAATAAAAAATATTAAAATGTATTGTCACCGGAAGGAACACTATACAATACACCTACCAAATTTCAAGTCTCTAGCTCATCAAGATTCACTATCTGATCTCTTTGTTATTTTATTAGCATAACTAAACGAATGCTAATGCACTTGCTTCACTTGCAATACTTCGGTAACACAATAAACTAAACACTAAAACACTTGCTGACCCGACTCTGAGTTACACAGAGATTTGATGACTTTTTTTGGTCGCAAATAAATTTTCATGCTTAGAAGCAGAAAATACCGCGGTTTCTGAAGAAAATATAGAATCTTTCTCCGATCTATGTATTTTTTACAAATCTTCTATCCAATACGAAATAGTCGATGAATACAAATCGTTTTGCAGTCTATTAAGTGAAATAAATGAGGAATATAAGTTAAAACTGAAGAAATACCCTTTCTTAATTTCCAAAAAAATGGAGATCAATTTTTCCTAATTTATGCAAAGTATAACGATTTTTTTTAACAATTGCTACAAACACTGCAACAGGCGAAAGATATGAATATGTGAAATATATGAAAAATGTGAAAAAAATATATGAAAGATGCGCCTAATATTGATTTGTAATCTGTAATAGCCAAATTTAAAACCATAAAGAGTAGAGGAATTATTTTGTAAAAGCATTTAGTATCGTAGTGTATAACTAGAGTATTTTCAGTGTTTTTTTTACTTTTTGTCCAATTTTTTTAATGTTATAAATCCTATTTATTTTTGTTATTATTTAGAATATTATTGTTATGTTACTTAACTATCTTAACTCGATTGATATTATTTGTTTTTTTTTGTAAATACATTTTCTAACACAACATACTGTATTTTTAAGAATAATACTTATTCTATTTTTTATTATTTAACAAATTTCAAGAAGCATTATTGCGAAAGTCAATATTTTTGTAAAACTGAATTTATCATTAAAATTGTGAGGCACCAGGAAAAATTGTGTTACCAGGATTAAAAATTTTCGCCTGCGGCGCTATAACTTCACCTGATTTTACCCACCAATTTCGACCCTGATAAAGCGCCCTCTTACATGTTTGCCCCCAAGGCTAGCTACGCCACTGCTTATAAGTATAAGATACAGATTATTCACCTTATTTTTAGCAAATTCTAGTACTTCTAATTGAAACTAAAAGCTTTTGCTGATGCTATGACTTCATACTTAAAGGAAAAACTTACTTTTTATTCACACTGCCCAATATCTCAAAAACTAAGAATTTTTCTAAGGTCATATTTTGATATTCTGTTCAGTAATGAGTTGGCCTATCAGCACTCCAAGGGATGAAAGTGAGTTCTGGGACATCCTGTACCGACTTAATATTCACTTAAAAGAAATTACTCGTCGTTAATTGTAGTATTGAACCTGATTATATAGCTATAGACTATAGCTTTGATTATATAGTTCTATAGTAAACATTAAACATAGCTACGGGCTAAGATTACAAAAATAACACTATGAGAAACACGATGGCATCTAGAAGACAGTAGTAGGTATATGAATCGAGCCCATGTAGATTCCCGTATTTGTCAAATCTAGCGCTCCCATATCCTACCTAGAACCAATGATACAACATTTTCCAGCGCACGCTGAAGTTTTCCGCGTGCCTAGATCGCCTACTTGACGGCTTCGACAAGAGATGTCACTGCAATACGTACCGACGATTTTCCTGAGTTTCCTTAGTAGCCGATGTGAAAGTTGATGCATTGGTTATATGTGTAAAATGTTTCATAATATAAAAAATGTAAATATTTTTTTAAATCGGTTGAAAGATTTGAATCGAATTATTGTGAAAATTCGAAATTATTTTGGTTTAGTCAAATTTTGCGATTGTGATTGCTGTCTTGTACGGCGCTCATTTATTAAATGGCCCGTACGTTAAATTTTTGTGTCTGTCTGTCACCAGGCTGTATATCATGAACCGTGACAGTTAGACAGTTGAAATTTTCACAGAGGATGTATTTCTGTTGCCGCTATAGCAGCAAAAACAGAATAAAATAAATATTTAACGGGGTGTCTGAGTTTAGCACTGAATCGTATACGCGTCCCGCACTCTTGACGCTGATTGGCAGCATACTTGAAATTGACCAATTGCATCATCGTAGGTACGAAATACATATTCTTCTTGTTCCATAGAGTTGCACTATCAGGCACCTTGTTCTGGGATGTTCGACAGATTCAAACGCCTGCGCCAATTTGATACAATATTTAAATTACAAAATGAAATGGGATAGTTGCAACTATCCAGAAAGAAATACAAACATGAGTGAGTTTAATTTGACGTTTACTATTTGAATACAGAGACTACACTGAGTGAAATGCAAATACACGTATTTATATGGTCGGCTAAGCTGATTCAACAGGCAGTTACAATAACATTGTTCTAAGAATTTCAATCTACAATAATGTCCATTAAGCTAAATAAACTGATATCCAAAGCAAAACATTGTAATATGATATCAGAGGAAACTGTTACCTTTTGCTATATCAGAAAAAGCATAACATGTGAATAATAAAAGTATTATATTACCTCTACGTTGCAAGCTATAGGTCAACAAAATAAAAATCCGTTTGAAAAGAGCAAGAAACTTGATAGGTCTCCTGTAAAACAAATATTCACTCCCCCTTTACACGATGAGTTAGAATCATCGTCTGTAATCAGTCATCAGCATCAAGAGGATAGTTTACTCAGCCTTGTTCAATCAGCTAAGACGTCGGCTGGTATGAATCCTGCTGGGGGCTCAAAAAGTAGACCTATTAAATAGATTTACCCCTACTACGGAAAATGAGTTACTTCTCTGGAACGGGTTGCGAGCGAGAATTGCTCAATGCGGTAATCTCCAAGCAATAATCGATAAACTACATAAAAAAGTTGGTATGCTTTTGGAAAAAAGTGATCAACAAAACAAGGAAATAGAGGAATATCAAACAGACGAAGAAGACCTTGTGCATAGTGGATAGTGCAGAAGAAATTAGGAAACAAAAAGCGTGAAGCGACCTCATCACCAGAAACCTCTCCACAATAATACCAAGAAAAAACCCAAGAAGCGGGCATGTCAAAAGAACCAGAAACAAAGAAGATACCCCATCCTCCGCCTATTAACGTGGTGGGTATCAAAAACTATGAGGACATTCTAAAAATATTACAGAGTGTCTCAATAGAGATATTTATCATCAAACACCTGAATGGAATGCATAAAGTAAACGTATTCACTAAAGAAGAGTACTACAGACTGAAAGAGGCCCTCCAAGAAAATAACATAGAATACCTACTTTACATATGAGGATAAAAATAACAGACCTATAGCACCTCCTCGAGCATCTCGCAGGAAGAGAGTTTGATATTGAAGGAGTAATCAATATTCAAAAACGTGAAATAAAAGGAGAAGAAGTCACCAGAAAACGTCTTCCCTTATTCATGCTAGTCTATAACCAAAGTGAATACACCAAAAAAATATATCATATTCATCACATATTGGGACTCAAGGTAAAAATCGAACCAGTGCGGAAACGATCCAATCTGATCCCTCAATGCAAGACATTCTGAGTTGTCACTACACAACAAAATGCTTATCTACAAGCAAATTCTGAAGCCCATGTGGACCTAGGCAACCAACTCTGGGGATGCACTAAGAAATCCAACATTAAATTAATTCAAACGTTCCAGAATAAAGTACTTCGAAGCATCGTCAAAGCGCCATGGTACATTCGCAATGAAGACATCGTGACCTGAATATGCCTAGGGTTGAAGATGAGATTAAGAGGTTTGCAGGCAAACATCAGAAGAGGCTAGAAAACCACGAAAACGTCGAAGCGATATCACTACTCGACAACAACGGACTTGTTCGACGGTTAAAGAGACTAAAACCGTGCCTAGAATCCCAAGCATAATATGTCTATCACATGAACTAAGTGATTAGCGTTATGTGGAGTGTGTCACTGGATACTCATCTACTGAACAGCTAAGTCTAGTTATAAAAAAAAATGTTAGATAGATTTAATCTAGTTACAATGCTCAACGTCCATATGGGGCGTTTTTCTAAAAAAATATTACCTCTATATACTAGGCATGAGTATTATATTACATGGTCAATGCGTGTGTGACATATTTTCTGACCTTAAAACTTACAATTTTCTATTAAAAAATCTCAGAGTAAAAAAGTTCGCTTATTTCATCTTTTATGTCGACATAGGAATAGCAACATTACACGCTCCTATCCTGGTTCGACCACTCGAGGTATTAATTAAGAAAATATTAATACAGTACAGAATATTACGAAAAAGCTACTTTTTTCCCTAATGGGTAATTCTTGCTGAAAACCAAATGAACGGGATTACAGCATAGTCTCCTGAAACGCCAGACAATAAAAACGCATGGCTACAAGAAGAATGGCAAAAAGAGGAAACGCTCCCTTTAATCCTACTTGCTTGTATGGAATGATTTTAATATACAGTCTCGGCCGCACTAACATGAATATTTTCATGCCATTTAACTTTTAAAACTTTAAGTTTGCTCATAAATAATGTTCATACAAATTCCTCTCTGGTGTACGTATTAAATCTGCGTCGAGCGCGACTTTGCGTTGTTAATGGGTTTAGGCGGTTTCAACAAGTTGTAACTGACATAATCGTTAAGATTACATATTGAGTGATATATTGTAATAAGCTACAAAATTTAATTCTGACTGGGAATAATATCCGAAATGGCTGCATCTGGAAATAAATAAATACACATATCCAGGCTTCACAACATCTGCATTTGACATGACAACGGAAATCCTTGGTCAAACCCATTCGGATGCATTTTAAATCCACTAGGCTAATAAATACTACAAAAATTTGTAATTAACTTTATATTCATTTATATTTTCACTAAGATACAAGCCAAATAAAGAGCATAGGTACAAAATTTGACTGTATTACTTTGACAGAAACATGGAACATAAAAGATACAACTTTATATAACCTAGATGAATATGATATGATATACAATCAGGGAGATATAAATCAGAACGATGGTGTTGTTGCATATATTAAATCGAATCTACAATATACATGCCGTGTTATTCCTATAGGTGAAACTAAAGCTCTCAGATTTAAAATACAGATAAAAGGAGACAATAACATTATCATAACAGCTCTCTACCGATCTCCATCGTTAGATCCCAATGTATTCAACAATCACCTGCAAAATTACTTGCAAGTCGAGAATAAAAATGATGAAAACTATAATTTGTTTGTGGGTGACCTAAATATTGATATTCAGGATTTCGACTATGCAATTGAGTACTTAATCATCCTCAATGAGTTTGGCTATATATCTACAATCAATAACTTCACCAGAGTACAAGAAAATACCAAATCATGTCTAGATCATATATTTATTAAATGTAAAGAAATAAGTAACGTAGATTTTACCTTACCATTGATAATAGAAACATATATCACTGATCACTATCCTATAATATTACGCCAGAAAGAAAAGCCAGAAAATATTTATCAATTAAGTAGTACTATTAAGTATACAAACTTGCAGAAACGTTTTCATGAAATCTCTTGGGAACCAGTTTATAATGAACCAGACATTAACATTGCAACAAATAAATTTATTAATATAACAATGGAAACTATTGAAAAATGTACTACAGTCATTAAAAATAAAAGAAAATATACAAAGAAATCAACATGGATAACTAATGCTTTAGTAACTTATATTAAAAAAAAGAATGATATGTTCACAACAGTAAAGAGAAATCCCAATAATATAGAACTAAGAACACAATATATAAATTATAAAAATAAATTAACCTCCTTAATAAAAAAAAGAAAATACGATTACTATAAAAATAAAATAAATGAAAATCAACTAAACACAAAAAAACTGTGGAATATAGTACAAGAAATTACTACAACAAAAATAAATCCCGTAATATTTCACGCTTAAAAAGTGAAGATGGAAGCACATTAAATTGTGCCAAAGAAATTTCAAATGAATTTAACAAATTATTTTCAAGCATGGGCAAAACATTAGCTAATAAAATTTCCAAAAACCCCAATTTCATAATAAGAAGAAATATTAGGCCAAATTCTTTTGTCTTAGTTCCTACAGATGCTAATGAAATCAAACATGTAATAATATCAGAATTAAAAAATAAGACATCACCTGGAGTGGACAATATTAATGCTGAAACTCTGAAACTAATAATCCAATACATCTTGACACCCCTGGTATTCATCCTCAACCGATGTATGGAAATTGGTCACTGACCAACAACTTTTAAGGAATCCATTATTGTCCCTATCTATAAAAAAGGAGATAAAGAGGACGGCAGTAACTATCGACCCATATCTCTTATAACAAATGTAACCAAAGTTTTTGAAATAATTATAAAAAAGAGACTAAATGCTTATATTACAAGATATAACATAATTTCTGAAAACCAATTTGGATTTAAAGAGAATGTGTCGACTGAAGATGCAATAGTAGCTTTAACAACAAAAATCCACTCTGCACTAAATCAATCAAAATCCTGTCTCTGTACGTTTATTGACTTATCAAAAGCGTTTGATACAGTTAGTCATTCCTTACTTTTACAATCACTTGATGACATTGGTATCAGACGGAATAGTTTAAAACTGTTTCAAAGTTACCTAACCAACAGACATCAGAGAGTGAAAGTAAATAATGTAATAGGTGATACACTACCTGTAGAATATGGAGTGTCACAAGGTACAGTGTTGGGTCCGGTTTTGTTCTCTATCTATATAAATGATCTATTTTCTCTATCCTTGTGTAGAGCAGACATTATAGGATTCGCGGATGACACTGCAATATTTTTCAAAGCCAACTCATGGGAAGAATAAAAAATAAATGTTGAAAAGGACTTAACGGATATTAAAAACTGGTTCGATCACAAGCTACTAACAATAAATTTCGAAAAAACTAACTACTTACCATTTAGCTGCTACGCTTCTGGTCTTCCTCCATTTTCACAAATAAAAATTGAAATTCATAAGAAAGAACAGATCATCATGCCCTCAACAGAAATTAAATATTTAGGAGTTGTCATTGACAGGCACTTACGATGGGATAAACATGTAAAATATACTATAAGGAAACTACAGACGATACTCTATAGATTTAAATACTTACGAAATATCTTTAACATACAACAATTAAGAATACTTTATTTTGCCTTGGTGGAAAGCCATTTGCGCTATAGTATATTATTATAGGGGCAGTGCACTTAAAACTCATTTACGTCCTCTGGAAATTATTCAGAAAAGATTCCTGAGAATATTACTACATAAAGACTTAACACACCCTAGTAATCTATTATATAAAGAGGTACAAGTTTTTGATATTATACAATTGTACTATTACAATCTCAACATAAAGTATCACCGGGTAAAAAATTACATATCATTGCCGGGTCATACCTACAATACTAGACAAAGACACCTCCATACTATACCTTTGATGTTAACATCTATTGGACAACGATCCTATGAATATCTAGCTCCTAAAATCTATAACACAGTTCCTGTCGAAATTAAAAATACAGTTAATATTACATCATACAAAAAAACTTAAACATTATATATTTCAACAGTCAAGAATCATATTTCACAATTACTTTTCTTAAATAACTTACCTACCTTATAATCTTTATAACTGAAACGTTGAGATTTTTGTACTACTACTCGTACATACTCGTACTACTCATAACCACTCGTAAATTGTAAATACTCGTGACTCTATATTGTAATTCATACTAGTGGTATCATATTATATTATTTATCCCAGTTCTATTTTATCTTACCTCAAAACAAGTGATAAGTCACTTATTGAGTATATTTGTTTATTTGTAATTTTATGTGTTTATAAGTATTTAGTGTACTTTATTATTGTTGCGTATTATTATGAATTTAAATTGTTTGTTTTTAGATTTAGCTAGTTAATAATACTGTCTAACATTTATATATATATATATATATATATATATATATATATATATATATATATATATATATATATATATATATATATATATATATATATATATATATATATATATATATATATGTGTGTGTGTATATATATATATATATATATATATATATATATATATATATATATATATATATATATACATATATATATATATATATATATAATGTATATATAATATAATAATAAGATGTAATTAATACGGAATGAATTAATACCATCGGCGAAGATGAATCCGATCCCACAGATGTCTCTGAAATTATAATAAACTTATCTTATCAATAAACGTAAATGTAAAACATAAATATAAAAATAAATTTCAATTATTAATTTCCTTCCTTTTCTGACCCTTAATTAGATTGTTATTTAGTTGAATGCAATAGGAACTACCAAAATCCGAAATATATAATATTTAAATAATTATTGTGAGGAAAAAATGACTGTCTCTCAGATCGAGTTATTCAATCGATTTGCCTATCTATGAGGGTAAGTTGACTAATAAATAATGATCGAATACTTTCAATAAAAGTGAACGATTTTGGAGATAAAGGCAAAAAACTGACGTAAATTGCTAATTTTGTGCATTTCGAAGGAAATAACTCGAAAATATTGAGCTAGAAAAAAAGTTTCAAATAAAAAAGTTAAGTCTTGTAATTTACAAGAGAAAAGGTTTCTGTAGTTTTTTGTGTAAAATGCACCTCTCTCGAGACATCAAATTAAACGCGCTTTTTGCGATATGTGTATCTCTTAGCATACACACAAGGTGGGGTCCAAATCGCCGCGTGTATATTATGGTATGCACAGTCGAATACGCACATTTCGCGATGTGTATTCTAGAGTATCACACTTTACATGATTTTCTTATGGGATATTGGTTGGCATGGCGTAAGGCAATCTGAAAATTATCTTAGCCCCCACTTTTACTAAAATCTTAATTTTGTATTCATTATTGAATTAAAATGGATCATTTTATTATGAAAATAAAACCAAAACGACAATTTTGTACCCAAAAGCCTATAATTTTGCCTCTCTTTAGTTTTGCTAACAACACTTCTTTCGGTATACCTCTTCTATTTTTCTTAGTGTTCCCACTAGATGAGTTTTTCGACTTTGCAATTTTTCAGCTAACTCTAGGCTTGTATACCAGTTATATGTATAAAGAGTAACTCCTTTATCGGCGCCGCAATAAATTTTAGTATGGTAAGTACATCCTCCAGGAAGGCATAGTTTGAAAAGCTTGATCCCGAATTTATGTCGTTTTCCCTTCACATATTGTCGCAATTTCAGCCGTCCACGAAACGGTACCAGTGTTTCATCAATACACATCTTTTCATCGGGTAATATCACCCTTCTGAATTTTCCATTTAGTAAATTTACGAAACATTGAATTTTGTGGAGCCTGTCGCCTGGTCGCATAAATCATTCTGAGAAAAATGCCACAACCTTAACAAAATTTCATTTCAAATCTATTACGCGACATATAAGTAGCTGCTTTAGACCAGTATAAGTCAGAATTTCGCCAATAGTCTTGCCATTTTGGGCTTTTTATCCAAACCCATTCATATCAACATCCCCAGAAAGCACTACATCATCCTTGTTGGTGTTATACAATTTATTTAATCGTGAAGATGGACCGATGTTTTCGTCAATAATTCCTTGTATAATAGTTTTGCGTAATAGATTTGCGTATATATTTGTTTGTTCGATCAACATATTAATTATTTGATCATCAACACAAAAAGTCTGAAATAAGCAAACTCATCCTCATTTTTTAACTCAAGCACTTCTTGTGTTAGACCTACATCTTCTTGAAAATTGAAGTTTCTCCCATTACCGACTACTATTGCCCAGTCATTATCTAGAGTATTATTTCTTTCGTTATTTCCTTCCTCGTCGGACACATTTTCACTTTCCGTTTCAGAATCGGATGGAATATGGTAATCTAAGTGAAAAGAAAAGATGATAGTACCTACCTACCAAAGTTAGATCATACGCTATTTACAAATACCTTCAGCTAATATCCGAGCTCTTTTAGTAGGTACAGGAGTGCTACTTCCACTTGAACTCTCTGTTTCATAGTTGGGATCCCCCTCAGAGTCATTTTTATACGGATCATCATCACTCATATTTATCGTTTCATCCCATAGTTTCTCCAACTCAACTTGTTCTTGCTCATATGAGGACATCCCAAATAAATGAAACACCTAAGCACAACTTTTCCATGTTCACTGTACCACAATCTATGTAAAACTGGTGAGTCTAAATCTATGTAAAACATTTTCTTCGCCTCCACGCCACGTGTATATTTTTTGTACACTAGGCAAAAAGGCATAAAATGAACAAAGTCAAAAAAACTGAATGTAACTAGTCACAAAAAAGAGTATTTTAAAAACATTACTCAAAAAAAGTATCACGGCGTCAGAGGATCTTCATCTGAATTCGGCATGGCAGTCAGTGATAACAAATGATACTAGCCCCTAAATTGTTTACTTTAATGTAGATTGATTTACATATTGACTGGACTAAACGTGAAAAATGCATTTAGTGAAGGCAAAAATTTAAATATTGTCGACTACAGTGACTGCGCATGAAACAGAACAGTACAGAATTGTACAGTATGATAATCAACGACACGAGCTGAAAAAATCAAAAGAGAGGGAGAAAACTAACAAAGAGCAAGAAAGTGAAAATAGAAAAAATCGTGAGGACAGTTATTAAAGATTCGACAAGAATATTAAGGCAAATGGAAAAGTGGCAATTTTTTTTTGGCTCACCCGGTATAATCAAAGATAAGCTACAGAGGTTTTTGGGGCAGTAAAATATAATAGACAGAGTTTTAAAGTATAATAGTTGAAAGAATAAATTAATCAACTAGTTATTAACAAAAACTGTAAAAAATGCAAAAAAAATGTTTTTTTAGTTTCTAGCAATATCTGCAAGTGCAATCGTTGTGATTATAATACAGAAATTTTAAAGAATTGATGAACTTACAAAATGAGCTCTACCGCAACTCTCAATTATCATGCAAAAAGATAGATCTGTCGTCGGATAGGGTTGCTACATTTGCCAATTCAATTTTTTTTGCCTTTATGCGGATAATCAACATTGCTCGTACGGTGGTTCGATCGTAATTTTTACAACGCTTTTAGACACCTCAGAACATTATCTAAAATTTGTATATTCTACTTGTACGTTAAAATGATGTTAAAAGGGTTTAATACGCGTCCGAGCATTGGAGTAAAACGCAAAAACTCGCGCCGGACATAGCAGCAATCCGATATACTAATGATACATTTTTAGGATGAATATGAAAAGTTACTTTATTAAAAAAATTATATGTTTAAGCAGAAGTATTAGCGATCATTTTGCGACCCAAAACAATGACTCCTTTTCGGGTTTTCAAGCTTTTACGTATATTTGCCCCGGGTGTCCTTTTTGGTTTAATCTGCACATGCAGAAAATTTGAAAAATATAAACTATTCAAGAAATATTCCATTTAAAAATAGATTACAGTTATTAGATTTACACAACAGTTTGTAAATAATAAAGCAAGTTTCGTTGAACTATTCAATATATTTCAATGCAATGTTCCAAACACATTTTCTCCGAGGATTGCCTCGAATATGTAAACATTTTAAAAAGTCAATTATATGTAAAGCGAAGTCGAAGGTAAAGGTTTTCTTTTTAAATTCCATCGATGCGTATGCTTGACAGTTTTCCTCTATTATACCATCTCTTCTTATTTTCACTGGAATAACAGATAATGGGGTCCCTCTTTATATATCTCCCCAACAAATTTCGACTGCTATTGATTCTGAAATTGAACAAGTAATTTGGCATAAAATGTTTTTATACTGCGTCTACCTTCTATAATGGGAGACATTACTATCGTATTTCATTGGCGCATAAAGTTGTTTTGCTTCATTTTTAACAGGGTAGAATTTCACCGAACAGAAGTAAATATTAATCTCCATATTTTGTTAAAATATATCTGAAATAAAATTATTAAGCACCATTACACTGGTAGAGCAGGTTTAGTTTAGTTTAGAATTGAGCTAAGATTACCCTTTAAAAAGAAATAACAGTTAGACCATGAAGTTGAAAAGGTTATTGTTGACTATCAGCAATCTGAAAACAAAAAATCCTGAAAATAGAATATCATAACCATCAATTTTATTATTGTCGATTATATCAAAGCTGTAACAAAAGCTCCTTTTGCAGAGACTGTCCCACCAGTTTGGATTCCGTAATAAAAATTCAACCATGGATCAAGTGCATCGAATAACCGATGTAATGGAGAGAGCACTAGAAGAGAAAAAGATCTGCGCAACGACGATATTCGTAGATGTGGCCGAAACATTCGACCGAGTTAAATATGGAGAAGCATATTCTGACATTAAGAAGATTTGTGCTGGAGTGCCTCAGGGCAGTATCCTTGGACCTATTCTCTACCTGCTATACATCAACGACATTTCCCCTAGCGATGAAGTAGTTACAGTAACATTCGCCGACGACACTGCTCTACTCGCTACTGACCAAGACACAGACACAAATAGACTTCAGTCTAATAAACAGCAGACCCCAATGTCAGTCACCACTTGGACAAAGAAATGGCCATCAAGCTAAATGAGGCGAAATCGACTCGCGTTAATTTCACTAACAAGAAATATGACTGTGCTCCAGTGATGGTCAACCGGCAAACAATCCCACATATCAACAAAGCAAAATATCTAGTCATGATTCTAGATGCAAAAGTTCAATGGAAAACACATATGAAGAAGATATGTGAGCAAATTCAGACAAATCTATACGTCATTCTGAGTTTTCCCTACACAAAAAACTGCTTCTCTACAAGGAAATTATGAAGCCCTTATGGATTTTAGGGATGCACTAAGAAATCCATAATAAAGTACTTCGAAGCATCGTCAAAGCGCCGTGGTACATTCGGAATGAAGGCATCCATCGCGACCTGAATATGCCTATGGAGATTCAAGAGGCATCATAAGAGGCTAGAAAACCACGAAAACGTCGCAGTGATATCACTACTCGACGACAATAGACTTATTCGACGGCTAAAGAGACTAAAACCTTTCGAATTGGTCTATAATAGAATTTTAAGCATAATATGTCTATACTGCCGTCCTTAGGAAAAACACCGCATGTGCAAAAATTATGAAAATTGAGTTAAGCGCAAAAATCAGTTCTAGACAACTTATATTACATATTTACATAAGAAAAACACATTATTTACAACCAAAAATATATATTTTTAAAAGAATTCTAAACCTAGCATCTGCAAAAAGACTTGTTAAACTGAAGAAGAACCCCGCAACTACAAACTTTGTAAAAAACTTTGGAAAAACACGGCATATACTTGTTATAGCCTGCAGATACCGTTTTTATTCTAAGTTAAATGCAAACGCTAAGTAGTTTTCGCTAAGTAATTTGCGTGTATTTCCGAATTTCCTTAATAACATATTTATTTTCTCTTAAGTTTGGTGTGCAGTGATTTGTTTTAATTTGTGTCTCATCAAAGTTGATCAAGAAACAACGTAAAATCTTCAAAGTTCAATGCAAATAAGATAAGTCATATAATACTTTAGTACCTACATGATTTAATATATTTTTATTACAAGTTTGCTTTACTTCAGTGAAAAAAAGGTACTTAAATATTATGTACAAACGAAATGTTGTGACTCCTTAATCGATGAAAAACAGTTCATTAAAACATAGACCCGGAAATGCAAAATCCAAGATATCTTTAAAAATAACAGCTTCTTAAAAATATCTGAAAGATGCTAGTCTCTGAACTACACAAAGAAAAATAATTTTTTTCTTGAGAATGACTCGAGATACGAAAACAATTTAAGCAACAAAAAATTTCTGTTTTTAGCTGTTGAATCTCAAAAAAATAATAAATAAAATATAAAAAAAGAGCCATTTTTTGGTAATAATATTCGTTACATCCAGTATTTTTCATAAAATGACAAGGTGCTGATAAAATTACTAAGATGCTGTGGTTTTTCTTAGCATTTGCTAATAAAAATTTAATTGTCTTTCCCAGTGTCTACCTTTTTATGCAAAATATAGGGAGGAACTGCATTTTTTCTAAAAAAAACAATTTTTTTTGAAATATCATTTACATAAAGTGAAATTATTTTCATTTTCTGCGTAATAAAAATTTGTGCACATTTTAAAGGTTGCCTAAACTTTGAGCTCGATTTACTCATTATTGAATAATGTCCAGATGATTATTGATTAGTGTTATGTGAAGTGCACTGGACACTCGTCTACTGAATAGATAACACTAGATATTAAGAAAATATTGTTAGATAGATTTAATCTAGTTACAATGTTCAACGTCAAATAATCAGAACAGAACGATCGCTTCAATCTGAAACTTTTTGTCCCTTGAGGTTTTTTCACAGAATTGATAAACTATCAATTATTTGGCGAAACAGTCTAGTAGGTTGTTGTCAAATAAAGTCCTCATGACAAGCTATGCAAGTTGTCCTCCAGATATAATTCATCTAGTCTTCCATAGTGAACAAATAAAATAAAAACATTTTTTTTACCCCAACTTTAAAGGTCTGTAACTTGGAGGGGAAGGAGTTTAGAGAAAAAAATTAATGCCCTCAACTTTGCTGAACATTTAGCTCTTAAAATCTTTTGCATTCATTCAGAAACACCTTATATAGTTTAAAACATGATTGAAAGCAATTATAAAAATATAATTAAATTAATTGGAATATATTTATTTGAAATATATTTATTGAAGACATATCGTATAACGATTTGATATTCAATACGCAAAATCTTGATGAAATATCCGAATCCATATAAAACGACGAGAGAAGCAGAAACAACCCAAATTTACCCGGTTCGCTACCACTATTATAAGAGCATTTCAACCCAAAGACTTTTGTGCGAGGATAATAGTATCAGTAGCTTTGTATTATTAACAGTTTATATAATTTTATTAAGACAAACCTTTTTTTAGTGTTTAAAAGTGTGTTAGTTTAGTTAGTTTAACAGTGTACGTATATCAGGTCACTCCCAGTGAGCAAAATAAGGTCTTATTTAAGGAATTATTACGTAATGGGGTATTTTTGCAGTATTTTTTAACAATGGGAGCAGAAAGTAAATGGAAAAAGAAGATACCCGTATTTTTTATTTTTTTGTTTAGCTCTAAAACAAGCTGTAAAATAAATAAATAAAATCATGTGACGTCACTAAGCGCAAGTATAAGTAGTGCGGCAAATGTAGTGATTTTTAGGGTATTCTGTCTATAAATTGACGGCAGCGACGCCTCACTGCTTCCTGTCGGCCATTGCTATTGATATTAGTATTTATATATATATAACATATATATCTAGTGATTTGTCTATTTTCGCCTAACGACGTCATAGAAATTCAAGCTGCAATTAAACACGTATTTCTGAATATTGCGCATGTCAAAAATTATGGAAAAAAATGTACTTGTTGAATATGCAATTGCCCATTTTTGTTTCGATCGAGCGAAAATACCCCATAGATCTATGTGCCTAACTGCACGCAAATGTGTGGAAACTGTAACTTCTATGTGTCTATTACATGTGGGAAGTGAAGCACCGTGGCACAACACATTTGGGGTCAAATTTGGGAATACTTACGAAACTTGTGCCTTTACCTGTCAATTCTTTAATGACACCATTGCGGAATTGCGGTCGACACCATTGCGGAATTACGTCTGTCTTAAATTCGTGTTTATAACTGCCACAAATCCCGCTAAATCATTATCATAAAAAGATGATGTGAACAGCTACACATAAATTAGGAATTATTTTACCTTTTTTATATTTAATGTGTTCTCGATGCATTTCTTGAGAAATTTATTAACGCATCTCTGCGGCGTCGTGTCATCCGCCAAACGGGCAAACTAAAAACATTTATTACGTTTTGTAATATAAAATAATATTTCAACCAAACGAGAGTCAATTATCTCTTGCGAAGATATATTTTTCGTGTAATTTTCAATGTACTAGCAACAGTAAAAGGGGCATTCATAGAAAAAAGGTATAATACAAATATTTTTCAAAAAATAATGATAATAATAATTTAATAATAATAATATTTTCGAATTTTGACCAAAAAATTATTTAATAAGTAACTTTTACAATTGTTCATTCAAGATTTTTCAAATGGGTGCTTTATTTTTATTTTTACTTGGGTAATGTGTTACACACTTCCTCCTAGGTGTCACACAATTCCTAATGTTCGTTACTGTTAACACAAATAAGGAATCATGTAACAAAATTCCGTGTTCGTGAGTCGCGTGCGTTTGTGTTCCGTGTTTGTGAATCATCTTTAGACGCAGCACTTACACTTCTAAACGAACACGAATTTAAATGCTTTATTTTGCGGTAGTATGATGAGGTTGTTCTAAAATTTCGAACACGTTTACTAGACGACGACATATTCGACATATTATAATAACGACACGTGCACAAAGAAAATCACAACTCACACAATTTATCCTATGTGTAAGACACGATGTCTGTTGTGTTGATACAGAAAAATAATGGTGAAACTGTTCATAAATGTGTCACATAGAGCATACATGTGAGTCTTTAGAGAAATCGTGGGCAAAATTACTAATTTGTGTAACATGTTTATGCCCTTTGTTTTCTCAAAAACACCATACCTACAATGTGTCATACCACACGTTCCTAAATTACGTATTTGTGTCTTTGATCGTCACAGAGACATCGCGGGAATTTGTTTAACACAATTCCTACTTCATGTTACTTCTCTATTTTTAATATGTAACATATGCCTTGTGTGTCAATTCAATTCCTACATCGTGTAAAAGATCACACAATACCTTTTTAGGGCCACATTGTGAGGTCACTCAATTTTTTGTGTGGTTTTTGACGGAAAATAAAGGAAATGTGACTTAACAATGACGTCGCCAACGACACATTTCCCTTTTAGGAATAAAATGCTCAATGGGCTGCTAAGAAGATTAAAGATAAGGCATATATTTATTTGAAATTAATAATTTATCGAATGCCAACACGGAATTTTGTTTTCCTAATAATTCCAGAGCATCATCAAGTTCTATAACTTCTTAACTTCTGCTTGCTCTGGTTGTAAAGTCATTGGAAGTATAGAACCTCGCTAGACAAATCATTAAATTATTCGTGCGGGTGGAATTTAAGTCCATTTAAATTAAACGGAACAATGAAGAACTGGGGCGTTAATTAGTCTCGTGGCGGCTTCAAGTATGTCGGGAGAGCGGAGAGAGAGTTTCGTCATTTCCAATTTGCGGCCAATCTGAGGCGGGGATTGGATTCTAAGCCTTGATTGCTCTCAATTGGACCTAACAGTGTAAATGTGACGACCGTTTCTTACTGCTACTTTAGAACTGCTTCACTGGTATGAAATTAAATGTCATAAATAGACGAATGGAATTGAGATTTTACTGCTACTCGAGCTTATTACGAAGGATCGGGTGGAGGGTGTCTTACAAAAGGAAAAAATAACTTAGCGCTCAGGCAGATCAAGGATTTGTAAGACGCTGATTCATGAATTTAAGAAAATGTAGCAATATTCCCCAATTCTCCAAACTCCCCAAGTGCGCAACCGGCAGTACTTCTGACATCAGAGCCGGGTAAAAATGAACTATTCACAAATGCCGCAGATGTCTGACTTAGCTTAACTCATTTTTTATCGAGGTGGGAAACCAGCAATACTAATGACGTCAGATCCCGGAAACACCGCTTGATGTTTGTGGTGCGTTATGGAACTATGATAGTTGGAGAAATATTTGTCACATAGAAGTCCCTACTTTGCTCCACATATTCTCAAGACATGCATTACATAGGATTATATAAACTGGTTGCAAAGTAACACCGTCCATTGGGAGATTTTGCTCAACTTTTTAACCAAAAAATAAAATTTTAACCGATTGATTTTTGATTAAATGACACTAGAAATATTGCTCCAGTTTCGGTGCAAAAAAATTGTCCTCGAATCAAATTCTTTCTTCGACAATTAATTAAACAGCAATGCGTGGACTTGTATAACCGAGTGTGTTGCATTTTCAGCACGAGATATTGACGATAGTCTCTGATCCCAGTTCTTAGGAAGTAACACCCGGTTTATTCTATAAGAACACTCTTTGATGCATACTCCAAACATGTTCGGAATAGCATCAGACCGTCATATCGATTCTTTTACGGCATCCGTATTCCGCTTGATCTGCGGTGCCAATTGTGCCATTCGGTATAGTATGCGGCATATATGTCCCCATATTGAACAAGCAGGCACGCATTTGCGTCCGCATGAGCATATATTCTGAGTAAGCCACGTATCGCTTTTAAGTAAAACCGTTTGTACTGATAGGTGTATTTTCTTTTAAGGTTCCTGTATTCGTTTTGGATTCAGGCGGACAAATAGGTTCCCACTAAAATAGGAAAGATAGCGAAATCCATTATAGAAATAGAGGAAACAAATAAACCCACTAAAATAGTGATCGGTATGATTTGTTTTGTTTTTCTTTTTATTCAAAAACAGCTTATATAACTTCTGTAATCAACTGATTCGACAGGGGTTAATTTTCTTTATAAACGATTTCAATTCAAACAAATCTCACGATATTTATGACATTAATTAGGCATTTGAAAGTAAAAGATGGGCGTAAAATACTTACTAAACTCTTAACTACTAATAACTTACTCTTAACTTAACTACTAATAACTTAACTTTTAACTACTAATAA
Source organism: Tetropium fuscum (assembly GCA_964058915.1). NCBI lineage: Eukaryota > Metazoa > Arthropoda > Insecta > Coleoptera > Cerambycidae > Tetropium > Tetropium fuscum. Next base: position 196,835 of record CAXKVY010000394.1, read on the forward strand.
CTTACAAGAGTCAGCTAAACGTCTATGATTTCAATATCCACATTCTGTCTACAGCAAGAAAACTGTATTTTACACTCACCGCGATGATGCGATGATGCATCATTGATTATGCTCCATGCTTCATTATTTTTTATGGATTTTTTTTTGATTTATGATCGCTTGAAATGTTTTGTGACCTGTGGGGGACAAAATGAAAACTATACTACAGTTGATTCAATATGTATGTATAGTTAACTGACCCCATATAAGATACCGCGCAGTTGCCACATGTAATTCTCAATTTTCTCAGTATTAAATTAAAATATCATTTTCCACAATACTATATTAAAGTTGTATATATTATTTATGAATGTTATTAAATAATAATTGTGCACACAATAATATATTATAGGCCAAGATGTTACGTTTTTACATTTATTTTCGTCTACTTTAAATATGACAATTACGTAAACATCTATTTTTATAGTTAAAAGCGGCAACGCCAATCCACGACCTTTCCAATAACGAATATTCCAGCAGTATATCTCTTTTTAACTTATTGGAATCGTATCTCTCGGATCGGGATCGGATTCTCGGATCGAATAGGATCAGGTTCGCGTATCTTACAGTGGCGTGTTCGCGGGAATTGCTAATATATTATTTATATACCTACCTATGTAGGTATACATCGCTACGAGAGTTGAAATAAAAGAGTATGGCGGTTAGCAAACATGTTTGTTCGTTTCGTATGAAACCTGCAAAACGTAGATTTCCATTGATTGGCTGTAAAAAGTGTGTGTATTGGAAATCGCTTTGCGATAAGAAGCTGGTAGGTAGGTATGTATTGCATTTGTAATGATTTTGCGTTGAATTTAGTCTCGGTTTAATTATGTAGGTACCTATTAACAAACAAGCTCTGATCTTTGTCAAAGCTTGTCTGTTAATAATCTTTGTCTTTGTTGAGTGTTAACGATTTGGTAGATTAGGTAGGTACCTACTTACACAATAAATATGATTGTATTGCAATCGCAAGTATATTTATTTTATTTTTACGTTTTAAAGTTTATTTTTCTCGACTACTTAGCTGTTTGGTGGTATTTGGTGTTTGATGGTATTTGATGTTGTGGAAATCGTTTAGTCATACTTTCGGGCAAGGACCAATGTTTTTAATACTAACCTCAGATATGTCTGTTTAGTTCCCGCCCAATTAGTGAACTAAAAATTCAGGATCATTCCAGACTGTTATGTTACCGGGAATATTATAATGGAAAACAGGAATCAGCAGTAGTGAAGGACGAAAAAGAAAGCATAAGGGACCTGTTTCATTACAAAACTAATCTGATGTCTCCATATTCCTATTCATGTAAAATATAGGCCTTTAAATTCTAAAAATATCCATGTTTAGGTCTGATACCGATCACAGCTAAAAAAATTAATTGCCCACACGACTTGATGAAATTCTGTGGTGATCAAGCAAAGTAATTTTTTGACAACATTCCAAGGAATTAAGAATATATTTTATGTATATACTTTTTCTACTTCATTTCTTTTAATTTGTTTTTTCGGACTTAGCCCCATTTGGCCAATAATGTTTGGTAGTTTGGGGAAATATTTGTTTATTTTATATTCTATTTTTTAATTAAAAGTTAAAGATCATATTACTACACAAGTAAATATACTTTAATCAACGGATTTCATTAAAACCAAATAATTTTCACAGTAATTAGTTTTTAAATTTAAACTCCGTTTTGCACATATTGTTCATTTTGTGATAATTCTCTTTATGGACCTATACCCGTCATATGATACTCAGTTAACTATCCATATCAACGACATTTAAAGATTAGTATCACATCGCGAATAGCGGTGGGAACAACTACGACATTCTATTTATTTGCAAGACGCATTTCTCATAAAGTAGTCAAGTAATACGTTCAGTCTCCGACAGAAACATATGACGTAAACATAACATAATATCGCAGTATGTGCTTTATCTCTTCTACTTCATTGTTCAATGTATGAACGTTTAGTCGTCTTGTTTAGCGAAAACACATTTCCAAACAATTGAGTTTTGTCGTTTAGGGTTCTTGGGAAATGTGCACTGAGGTAGTTTACGGAGATAGTGCCTACATTACGTAAGCGGGCAACAACGGATTAAGAAATAATAATCCTAGTCTGAAGTCACTAAAAGTTATCGAAACCAACCTGTTTACGTATATACATGTATAGTTTGTAACATCGAAATATGAGACATAAAAAATTTTCAAAGGATCAAGGAAATTTCACGAATTATTGTTGACCCCACTTTACCACAAAACGTTCGATGGTATTAGGTAATTTAGGCATCCAAATGAATGCCAATGATGCCGACGTGACACGGACGAAGAACGTGTAAAAAAGATCCGTAATATTCGAATGGGAAACATGTTGTTTTTCCTTAAATTCCTGGAAATCGATTATACTTGACAACGCTGTTAAAAATTCGATAGCAGATGTGAAGAGATCGATATAATGATGGTTTTTTGCTCGGGTTTTGATGTCTCATACTATTGTCTATACTATTTCAATGGTTAATTCAAAGCTTGAATACTATAATCTTATTTCGTGTCCCAACTATCAGATCTACAGTAACCACTTGAAAAAAATACAGCGAGACTTTCTCAAATTTCTCTTTTTTCGTTTTGATAATTACTATCCTGATAGGGGAACTATAAATATATAGTAAACTGTTTCACTATTAAGCTGTTTTGTTCAGTCAACATTGCTGCGTGAAATGTACCTCTAAATAATTATGTGACCAACTTCACAATCATATTTTGTAAAGAGTTTTGTTCAGTATGTGGTTGTTATTTTTAGAGGGTACTTTTAGAGTTAAATAGGGCACTATAACTATCAATTTTGTATTACTCCAAGATACAAATCGTTCGTTAATTTTATATTTTGTTTTAGTAGAACATTTCTTTCGACACTTTTTGGGAGATGGATGGAGAACATCGTAAAAAGTAAACATTTTTTGTCGTTATGAAAAAAAAATTTTTGCTGTGTTCAATTGACTAAACAGTTCTATTATTGGCATCCTGATCACAGTTCTCTTGTGTTCTTTTCTACAACAAACCTAAGACGAAACATATTTAATCATCTAAAAATAATATAATCCCCTTTCAATGTGCCATCTCTGTACAACTTGCTTGTCACTCTCAATAGAAGCTTGGGAATGCTATCCACTCATGGATACCAAATAGAGCTAAAGAAAAATCTCGTCCTGTCGAAATAAAATATCGGTATTTACGTCCACATACGTGAAATATCGGTGTTTACCAGCGCACACAAATTCTAATGGTGAACATTGCATTTCAACGCTGAAATGTTAACGAAAAGCCTAGACTAATGCCCAGGGGGATAAGTGTCAAAGGAATTCAATGCTACTGTATAGATGTTTCAGTGGGTGGACAGGCCTAATTTAAGCTGTAAAAAAAAATAGTTTACTCAATATTTCGTTTACTCAATGCATTAGATCACTCAAGAATTGATATATTATATTGGTAATGGTTTCTATGTAGTTTTTTAAATTATTTCTTCAAAAAATAGATATATATATATATATATATATATATATATATATATATATATATATATATATATATATATATATATATATATATATATATATATATATATATATATATATATATATATATATATTAAGAAATTGAAATCACTCTAGGCCATCAGGGTTTTGTATGAGAATTATAAAAAAATATGCTTGTTATAGAGGAGACACTATGCTATACTAATGATAATATTAGTGATCCTTTATTGTAGTATATTATAAAATATAACTGGCAATTCAAATATAACCTTCGAAAGCAATTTTTCCATTACCCGAGGGCATCAAATAATTTCCATGAAAAATCGACGAAAATTAAAAATCAGATTTACATCTTTATTAATAAATCAAAAAGTGCTAAAGGGCAAGTGAAAATTAAACCGGCATCACAAAGTTGTTACAAAAAATTCTGGATTAATTCAATTTTGTTTTGCTGAGGTCTTTGGATGGACACAGGGTAATTGATTAATACAAAAATGTTGAAACGCCTCGAGCAAATAAACCCACGCATAAATGTGATACTTCCAGTAAATGAAATATCAATATAACCAATGATGTTACAAATACATAGATTTAATTTATATTTTGCACAAGTTGGCGAACAGTAACACATACAATACAATATGAAATATGCATTCAAATTAATTTCAAAGAATATTGTAGATAAATTAATGGAGAATCGCTCACATTTTTAAAATATACTAAAAAATAGACGTACGTTTCTAATATATAGGTTTAAACAGTTTAAAAGAGGTTTTTATCATAATTTGAAGACAGTCTGTGGAGTGGAGAAATAGTAAATTGTTCCAAATTAAGTTTTATAATGTCACATGTATTCTTAACATTTTCTTGTGGAAAATATGGATTTTTTTAAACAACATTGCAATTTCCAATATTATTTTTGTACGAAGAATTAAGGCCGTTATGAATTTTTTTAATAACAGTACAAACTTGTTTAACAAAATATAATTAATCCCCTATAAAACAATTATAAAACTTTAAACTCACAGCACAAAAATGGCACGCGCGAATTAAATTAAAACACATTTAAAAAATAACGAGTGTTTCCTCAACGTGCTAGAATGACACCTATACACCTCTATACACCTTGGCACCCCTTCAATAGGTTTCCGTATACAATGACCTTGATCAATTTGCTGCCAGTACTTCACTAAGCTCCTGTAAATTGGCTAGACCAGGTACTCAAATGGAGCAAAGTGAACAACATGTGGATCTAAAACCTGACGAATATATCTATCCGCTGTCTAGGCAAAAAATGGTTTTGCTCAAAACGTTCTCTTATAGATTTTTTGACGGCCGTCGGTGAACAGGATATTTTTCCACTTATTAATGCCCCAATTTTAATGTTCCCTAGCAAATCTAAGGCGTCCAACCTTGTGGTTCCTTAGCAATGCGGCAGCGGTTACAGCTGTTGCTGGGTACAAGCCATTTATCGTTGGCATATGTTTTTGCTCCACCTTGTGTGGTTTTGGTAAAAATGGTATTACACTTTTTCCTACCAGTCCAAACCATAATTTCTAGTTTCCTTTTGAAAATAATGAACCAAGCATGATGCTCCTTCATAACTTCTCCAACAAGTTCTACAGAAGCAATTAAGAAACAAATTATTTGTAATCTCTTCGGTATATCTGCATCCCATGCTTGAATCATACTCAGTACCTACTCATTTCCACTAAATGATGATGCACTAATTTTCATCGTATGCGGTCATATTTGAAGGCTCCTTTGGATTTGAAGGAGTTTGGACTGGAAAATTGGGCGAAATTATTCTATTAAATTCCTTCATATATTTTTCTTGCCCTTACTTTGTAGTAACATTCCATATAGTTTTAACCACATTTCCTTTATAATTTTATTCATTACATTTTCCCATATTAAATACCCAAGATTTTAAACTCTTTTAGTTGAAATTGTTTGAAATTATTTCACTGTAAAACGTAAGGAAATGTTTCCATGCGTAATTTTTGGTTTCGCTGTATTATTAGACTCGCTGTTTTGTACAGTATCGTCTATTGCTTTTTATGATACTGCTCTGAATCTACTCACTATTCAACAAATATATTGATAAATAACAAAATTTTACGGCGCTTTTTCTGTTTACGTAAAAATTTAGATTGATTACTATAGAAATTAACATCAATACTAATTTTTTATATGTATGGCTACTCTATGTATATACAGGGTGGTCCAGTTTATAATACATTAATTTTAGGAGGTGATAGACAATCGAAAATGAAGGGGACTTTCTCCAGAAAATTTATTTCCAAGGGGACTAATAACGGAGATACAGCCCTTCAAAGTTGGGAAAAAATAATCGTTTTATAACTTTTGAACCGTTCAACCGATTTTATGCAAATTTTAACCAAACATTACTAAAATATGTCTCTGTCGAATGGTAATAACGCGTTCCGTCAAAAATTTTTCAGGAGCGTAGATAATGGGAGGTGTCATCCTTTTTCCCCACCTATTTTTTACACCACTGGTTATTTTTTTAAATTGCTCACATTTGGATTTGTTTTCAAATTTTCACAAATATCTCGAAAACGAAGCCTCCAATTGAAAATTTGCAGGTATAACGTTATTTCCTAAATTAAATCTGGAATCCAAAAATGTGAGCAATTTAAAAAAATAACCAGTTGTGTAAAAAATAGGTGGGGAAAAAAGGTGGCACCTCCCATTATCTACGCTCCTGAAAAATTTTGACAGAACACGTTATAACCATTCGACGGAGACTTATTTTAGTAATCTTTGCTTAAAATTTGAATAAAATCGGTTGAACGGTTCAATAGTTATGCGAATAAAACGATTATTTTTTCCCAACTTTGAAGGGCTGTATCTCCGTTATTAGTCCCATTGGAAATAAATTTTCTGGGGAAAGTCCCCTTCATTTTCGATTGTCTATCACCTCCTAAAATTAATGTATTATAAACTGGACCACCCTGTATAATAGCGTATTATAAGTTAACTTTATAATTAATAAATTATACAAGTTAACTTATTGGATGTTCTGATTGGTTAAAGATCCTACGAACAAAATTATCTTCAAGATATTGAATCAGTGAAGCAATTTTGTCAATTAAACAACGCAATGGCAGAGCAATAAATCTATATAGGGAAACCTATATTTCGTAGCGATTAAATAGAGTGGTTCGAACGATACGGATTACCACCACGCGCCGTCCGGGAGCAGATTTTAAATTCAGAATCTAGCATCCCATTGTTCCAGCAGAATAGGTTAGCCGGTAAAATAGTTTATTCCTATTTTACCGGGAAGGTACTTAGTAAGCCTTCTAATTCTATACAGCGCAGGTGTTGGTAGGATATACAGGTTGGACTAAATTCGTTAAAATTTTAAAGTCATTCCTATATCGGTTTTGTTTTTTAGAGTCTCATTTTTTTTGTATATGAAATACCTTCATAGTTTTTGCTAATGAGATAATGATGTCATTGACATCTGCAAATAGTAACCAAATTTTTTTGTTTCTTCCGCTCTTTTCAGTGGTTTTAAATTTTAAGTAAAGTACATAGTATTTTCGAAAAAATCGCAATTTGACAAGACAAACCTTATTAATACTAAAAATGTATTGAAATATGGAAATGATCTAAAAGAACTGAAGTAGTCATGATGTAGAACATGATGCTCCTTCATTACTTTTCTCTGCAAGATCTGCATAGGTAATTAAGAAAAAAATTATTTGTAATGTTTGTAATTTGTAATATTTGAAGGTCCCTTCTTTTCAAGTTTCTCGAGTTTCGTGAAGCTAAAAATAATGGCTCAATTCTTCTACTCCTTCATATATCTTTTTATGAATATTTAAATATATTTCCAAAAATTCCTTTATATATTTTTCTTGCGTTTACTTTACAGTACCATTACATATCGTCTTAACCACATATCTTTCTAATTTTCTTCATTACATTTTCGTGTTGTAAATGCCCAATCTTTGAAAATATAGTTTGAAAATATCATTTCAGTGGAAATTGATTCATTCAGTATGTTAGTTTCGTACAGTATTTTCTTTCACTATAAAACGTAAGGAATTTTTTCCATATGTGATTTTTTGGTTTCAATGTATTATAACGCTGGGTACAAACACGGCGGATTTTCCTACAAGCAAATTCTGAAGCCCATATGGACTTATGGCATGTAACTCTGGGGGTGCACGAGGAAATCCAATAGCAAATTAATTCATAAGCGTTCCAGGACTTGTTCCAGGACTTGAACGGACTTGTTCGACGGCTAGCGAGACTAAAACCGGTCGAATTTGTGTAGTGACAGTGAAAGTGCCTATAATAAGCATAATATGTATATCACACGAACCAGATAAGTCTAGATATTATGAAAAAAATGTCAGATAGACTTAGACAATGTTCAACGTCAATAATTTCCAACCTTCACACGTTCATATAACGTACCATGCGTTGTTTTGTTGTAGTCTATTAAATTATAATATAATATTCGAACAATTGTACCGATAATTTTAAATATTTTTTTTGTAATATTGTAATTTTCACCCATAAAAAATGCGGAATAATTTATATTTTTCTATTGCATTTTAAGTTATATTGGTACAATATTTCTTCATAATAATATACTAACGAAAGTACAAATAATTTGAAAGAGCATTAGAGGTAAAAAAAACTAGTTACACGCTATATGAATATAATTTTGAAGTTGTTATAGCGCATATAACTAAATTTATTTACGTAATTTCGTTGGTAGAGTTTTAAGTATGCGCGCTATCGAGCCGTGTACATTACCGAGGCACAAAGCAGAGTTGTTTAGGCGGAACTCAATTTAAAACAATTTGTTAAATAACTCAATTAGGCCAACCAGAATGCTGGCCTCCCGTACTAGCAAATTAGAACTATCCATTTAGTTACGCATACTATGCATACATACCTTACCGGAACCTTTATTAGTGGCTCAAAATTCCAGTAGATCGGCCGTATACGATAGAGCGTGGCGTCCAGTAATAATGAGATGTTCCATAATGTTATGCTTTATATTATTTTTATTATATTATATATTTTTGTTATTATCAGAAGTTGTAGATTTATACATTTATTCAATACAATAATTGTATTGAAATAGTATAGCAATACAAATACTATTTGAATTTATTAACTTTATAAAAACATTATTGACTGATTTATTAAATTGACATATAATGCCACTGTTCAATTCTGCTAAATTATCTCAGAGACCCAAGAAAAACTAACCAGTAAATTATTTCAATGTAAGTCTTATAAAATAATACTATATAATCGTGTAGGTAAATATGTGCTTGGTACTCTTTTATCAATATGTTTAAATATACTAAGTGTAAATGGTAAATTAGGTCTTGAAGCAGTAAAACTGCATATATAAGTGCTTTTAACGAATATAAAAGGGAGAAGCCTGGTAGCACCCCAGTCCAGTGGAGGAAAATTGCTGTTGATATATCAACAAGAACAAGAAACAAACTTCGATAGTAATTATCAAGTGATAACATATTGTAAACTACAGCCCAGCAGCAAGTAAAAAAAATGTAGGTAGAAAAATCCCAAGGCGCAGATACCAGCGAAGGCAGTCAGCATTCCAGAGGCAGTGCAGCGATATCCCGCTAGATGACACCACCATCTGAGCTCAGGAGCTAGTTCACTAGTTCGCGTATAAGTATAATCGAAAATGAAAAGTTTTGTGGAAGTACATATCAAAAAAGGATTAACACTTTTTATAACAAGGTAATAAACAATCTAAATTTATTAATTTTAAGGATTAATTTAAAAGATTTAAGTTAAGTAGGTTTTTTACAGGATAGTGATAGGTTTTAAAATTTCGTTTCACCTTGCACACCTCTCCTATTTAATTACATTACCTTAATTAAAGAGCCTCTCATCCAGAAGATGTGACTAAATGAATTTTTTCGTTGTTGCCCAAGGCTGCTCAGTTAAATACGGAGGTCGTGGATAAGTGGATTTGCTAGAGGCTTGCACTTAGATACCTTTAGATATATCACCAGAAAAATCACAGCTTGACAATAACCGGCTTGATCTACTTCTACTTAAAATTTTGTATAAAAATACTTGGACGCCAGGTCAAGAGTACTTTAATAGTACAGAAGACCGCTGAAATGATCAGCCAATAATTATCAGCTGTGACCTCTTGTGACTCAGACTTTTCCCAGAGAAATAAAAGATAAAGATATTTTTTTAAAAACAATATATTACAAAAATATTTATATTACCAGTTGATGGTTTACAGTTTCTTAAATTAAAATTAAAATTTACAATTGGATTGCCTGAGGAGCGTTAAAAAGACTCTACTTGATTAGATAGCCTGAAGGGCTGTAGGTTAAAACAATAAAAAAATGTTCACTCTTGAAATGTTCTTCTTTCATGTTTTGCAATTTCAGGGAAATAAATTTAAAATACTAAACAATACCTCTAACTAACACAGCTTTGAGCTTCACAAAAATTTAACACATCCAGTTTAAATTCAATTACGATGAGTCGTCGTATCTGAAATCATATAGAAATTGTATAGGATCTTGCTGGCTTATCGCATCACAAGTAAGCAGTCCAGTTCAACAAACTCTCTCAGCTAACAAATTTTCCGAAGCCTATTCCGAAACCTATGACATTTTTTTGGATATTTTGTGTATTTTAGTTCCGTACTTTGTCATAGCGACGAGCGCTGCTACAGTGGTGCATATATTATCAGATGTATATTCTGCACCCATTTTACAGTGGATCGGTCATCATCTGTATCAATACTTAATTTCTGATATACGGTGTATATATTTTGTTAGACCATTTAGCAAGATAATTTGACTATAATATTTAATGTGTTGGAGAGAGATCTTAAGCTACAGACAGTTTATACAGAAGCGCGGATAAATGGATATATTTAAGTGTGGATTAGTATATCTTCCTCTCTGTGTAAGGATTTTTGGGGTAGAAGATCAAGAATTTGTCGAAATTATATGACATTCAAGATGGCAGCTCCAAGTTGGTGGGCATTTTTGCCATTTAAGGTCTGAATGAACGCAAAATGGGATACTTGGGAATTTTGATGCTGACATTGACATAGAGTAGTTTGACTTTACTTATACATGGTGTTCGAACAAAGCTTTGTTGTTAATTATATGAGAAAATGTAATCAAATATATATTGCTAAATAAAATATACAATAAATAATTATTAACATGAAACAATTTAATTTTAATTGAAAAAAAAGAATTTTGTATGTGTTATTCGCAAATAAACCTCCACTATGGTCCACAAATTTTTCTAGCATTAAGATAAGTTCTGCGAATTAAGATTTTCAATAAAATTTTGTTTTTTAACTTACTCATTTATATACTTCATTATGACTATATTAAAGCTAAGAAATAATACGTACTTACTCAATACCATATTTAATGCGAATAAGGTTTTAAAAAAATATTGAAGAAGATTCATATGAACTACATTTTAACAGAACGATTTATTATTTTATACACTCATTAGTAATAGTTTTACAACCTAAAAAAACTATACACTTACAAAAAAGTATAATATATAGGGCATTCCAGTTAAAAATAGTTATTTTGCTTAAAACTCAAAAACACGCTGTCAATTGTTATTTTGATATCTCAATCAGCGTTAAATACTACTAGTTAGCTAATTAATCCGATATTATCTGTATCTATACAGATACCGATATTATCGGTATCTGTAATAGTAACAAAGTTAGCGACTGTATAATTTATCATCAGTTTTATTCGGAATGTAGTAGTCCAGTAATAATTAAGTTAGCCTTAAACGATCATCTTTCAGAAATTAGCGCCAGTACATTCCATGTCTAACTTTTATGGCGTTTCTTTCGGTCTGCTTCGACCCAATAAATAAAATTTAACTGATGAAATAGGGTACAAAGTGTAAAAATATCAAAATTTGAATAAAAATCCCGACGAGATAATATATCTTGTAAAACAATTTTTCACTGAAGCCCCTACTAAAATGGAGAGAATATTCCTTGACAAAAGATTGATTTATGACCCTCACCACAAAAACTACGCTTATATTATATAGAGGACACGTGATGCTAGTTCCTGCCTTATATTTTGCTCCTATATTTAGTTTCCAGCACATCAACACATGGTGAAATAAAATTAAATGTAAAAACGAGTACCGCATAGTAAATGTTTCGCAGAAAACAATGTAGACTATTATTGACTATGTAATTGAATAAAGAACTAATTCGTTTAAGGTATCTTAAGCATATATGTTCAATTGTACCCTAAAAATGACAAATCTACAAAGTGCTATTCAATTTATGTTTGGTGTTTTGAGAATAAAATGGGGACCGGCAAAATAATTTTGAGAAAAATTGGCTGATGATGAAAATGATGTTGATAAATATAATAACATTCAATTCCAAAAGATTGCGTGAGAAATACACTCCCCGGCAAACATTTTCTTTTTAAAAGAAAAACTTTTTGGATGGACTTTAGTTCCTTGTATCTTATAATGGGGTATAAGATATAAGGAACTAATTCGTTTAAGGTAGTTTATTGTTTCATATTGCAATTTTTTCGGACATAGTCAATAGATTAAACAAAATAAATAAAATTCTGTCACATTATCCTTATTTTAGAATTAATTTTCAGCATAGCTGTAGAATAAATTGAACTTGAAATGCCCATCTGAAACTCGGAGGCGGTTAGCTCTGGATACTATCCTTCGAATACGTGTGTCACCAGAGGGAATATATGCCCACCTTAAATTGAGCTAACTTTGCCACATGTTGCCCGAAATTATTGCTCGCCTCAGAGTTAACACATTAGGTAACACGAATCTGTTTCATAATACCGTTTACTGAACGAATAATCCATAATAAGCCAACGGCAATACATAATAATAAGATAATGAGTTGCTACAATATTAGTTTATCATATGACATCCATATGGTCGCTCTCCTTGCATAATAGTGCAGTAAAAATAAATCTAAAAGTATAAGAACCTTGAAACAATTGGTAACCTTGAAACAATTGGCTTCCCCTTTGTATGAAATGATCAAACAAAAATTCATTGTAATTCTTAACATTACAATGAATGAAAAACATGAAAATGTAAATAGAAAATCTTTCAACTAATCTGTATTTCCTCTCCCGGTAGCATTAATTACAGCTTGACACCGTCTCGTGATGCTTAAAATTAGACTATGACTATTTTGTTTTGAGGTAATAAAGTCCATTCTTGTGCAAGAAGATCTTGAGGACCTTGGCGAGTATGAACTTTATGCAGATGAGGAGCAATCCGTCTCTAAAGCAATCCGTAGGTGATCGATGGGATTAAGATTTGGCGGCTGTGTTGGCCACGGTAGAAGGGTAATATCCTCATCATCAAACCAATATCTTACTTCTGATTCAGGAAGAGTCTTGAGGGGGCCTGGTCGACAAGTGATGTGGTGACAAGTGATGAAGTGGTCTGGAATTATTTTTAAATATCAAGCTTCCCCCTGTTCCTCGCAAAATTTGCTAGCCAAAAAAGTGACGCTTTTATTCATAATACGAGTATAACAATATACAATTCCTTTTTTCCTTCTTTAATTTTCTCTGCTTTTATTTATATTTTTTTTATTTTTTATTGAATTTAAAATTAATGAAGAAGTATAGGACAATGAACTCATGAACGTTTTAAATGCATTAAAAACTACATGAGTAAGTAGGTACTACATTGTGCTCTGAATGCGGCAAAAAAATAAATGTATACATTAGGTTTCATTATACGAGAAAAATGGTGGTTTTAGGCAATGTTTGCAAGGGAATTAAAAGTAGAGCGTAATTTATTAGATTATTAGTTTTTCAATTAAAAATAATTACCCTCCCAGCATCGCGTTAAGTCCCCAGACAGAAGCGGCTTGCTAGGAAGTTTTGTATTCCTATTATTACTGAACTTTATGTAATATAAAATCAACAGGAATTAAATTCACCGTCCAATTAACTATTTCTTCATATAATAACTTTCGAGGCTATTATATCAGTAAATTAACGTTCATCCATTTGATTTAAGTAGTACACAAAAGAACTATACAATTATTTTTTTAATTTTAAGCTTCCTTTAATATTTACGATTCAAATAAACATAGTCTAGTCAAGTAATTATAGTCTGCAAAAGGTCTGACCAGCAAAAGAACTTGTATGAACTTGAATGTGTATATTATATATATATATATATATATATATATATATATATATATATATATATATATATATATATATATATATATATATATATATATATATATATATATATATATATATATATATATATATATATATACATATTGTATATTTATTGAGTGCTCCCACTAAATTGGATCGGAAGTAAAGGCCTAGAAAATTATTAGGAAATATAAGGCAGATATAAATACATAAGTATAATATGTAGTAATAGTACTTATTTTATCTTGAAACCATGATGAAACAAAAGCCACTAAATTAAAGCATTCGGCATCAAAGCTGCCCTGTAAGCTGACGCTGTATTTCGCAGGATTGGTCTACTCTTTAGGGCAATGTTGTTGCAGTATACGCATCGACCCTTTTCTCCGCCAGAGGATGCTGCCTGTACATTTGAAATCGGTTTGTACTTCGTCGTTAGGTGGCTAGGTGCACTTAGCACTTCGATTCGGATCTCGTGGAGCATAGCTGGGCAATTTGTACCTTGTCTGGGGTCGTGAAACGTTGAACGGGAGCAGGAGGTTATGAAGTACGGTTAGTGGATTTATATCCGCAAACGTACGAATGCACAGGAAAGTCAATACGCCAGGTTTCAAACGCTGTACCTTGTCTGGGGTCGAGGAACGTCGAACGGGAATCAGGAGATTATGAAGTAGGTTAGTTGATCTATTGGTTAATGATTGCGTGCTTTCATTCGAATGTATAGAGAAAAGCAATACAGTCAGTTTTAAAAGTGTAATACATTATTAAAGTGTGTTTAATTTATGTATTTTAGTTTATATTCTTTTCAGTGGCCTCAAATTCAGTTGAAGGTAAAGCTGCTAAATGACTTTATTATTGACTACCTTTGAGAAACCTTTTCACAGCATAGTTTGAGAAGACATGACTAATTATTGTATATGAAGGCTCAGGCAGTCTCCGTCTGAACTAGATTGGATTATTTTTACTGACTCTTTCCCTCGTCTTAATTTCCACCAATCACAAACGCTCAATTTTGAATTACAAATGGTTTCTAGATGGAAAAACTGTATGACAGCACCTGTCAGCAGTTTTTTCGAGTTTACCCGCGGCAAAACTTGACAGCTGTTGTCACCAAAAATTACAATAACTTTGATAACAAATAATTATGGTCTCCTAGGACACCAGAAAACGACGCTAAAAGCGTCGTGAAACCTTATGTATTTTAAAATTAACTCGTTGCAGTTTACGGCTAAAATCTCTAGAATCTCACCAGCTCACCAGAATCGCATTTGGCAACCAGTTCGCTTACAGAAATCAGAAATTTGAGGCCACTGGGCTGCCTCTAGGTACTCATTATATTAGAGTAGATCTACTACAGCAACTTATTAAATGAAGTTTTAAATAAAATAATTAAACAAACATGCAGTTTACAACCAATCAGCGCCATTAAGGGTTTGAAGGCAATCCAGAAAATTATTTAATTTTTAATTCCTGTTGCATGTTCACTGTATAGATATTAAAACCGTATTTCTGCATAGGTTTTTTTTACTGGTGACAAATAAATCTCTAGACGAGTACCCTTTGAGGCCTAAGTCGCAGAGAAACTTCGCTTTTCAGACAATCACCCTTGATACGAGGGATTGCGAGAGTTCTTTCATCTACTTGGGGTTTTCCTACGGTTACATCTTTATTACCTCTACGAACTATGGACTACGCTGCTACTTAATCAGATAAGCTTTAGATATTACTGCATTTTCTTCTTTTGTCACTGTAATTTCTGTACGGGGATACATATATTACTGGTTTTTATAGTACATTGTTAGCAATTGGGGTTAGGGACCTTTTGTGTACAGAATTTTTTGAACTAAGATAATTCCTACGTATTACCGTTCATGTAGCTACGTCATGCGTCAGGAGGTTTAATTACATCTAGCAGTCACCGTTGGCCATAGGTATCTTAACCCATACTGTTAAATTTACCTGCAGATAAATTATTTTTAAATTTATAGGTAGGTATTTATAGGTACCTGTATGTAATTTTTTTAAATTTATAAACAACATAGTAAATTTGCTGCGTCTTCTAATATAAATTTTATTAAATAGTGCTGATGTCCGCAAATTACCGATTTGCCTTGTGGAGTCTTGGAGTGGGAATGTACTTTTTTCCTTAATACACGACTGTTTACTTTCTCTTCACCCTTTTATAATGTAAAAAAGCAAATACAAATAATACATATGATTAATACATAAATTAATTCCTGCTTCAAAAATTAATAAGTACATATGTCCATAAGTATGTCGTCCATAAGTGTAATTACATTTTAAAGATTTTAAAACTGACCATGGTCTAGGAAAAATATGCAAAATAGTATATAAGAAGAAAAAAAAATATAGGCAGAACGTGGGTTAATTTTTAAAACGCCTATATGGAAGGGAGTTTAAAAAATAATCACCATCTTTGAACTTAACAAAAAGGATTCATTTTTTAAACCTCAATTAATAATAATTCATATATTTCGTAAACCTAGAAAAAATACAGAAAAGAAATATTGCTAGAAATATTGATTAGCTAGAGTTTTAATAATAGTCTAGTATTATTAAAAATCGGTGAAAAGATGCGAAGCCAAAACCAAAAAATGTAGAGGCGTAAAAACGACAGCAATGGTAAGTGGTCTCCAACACGGTTAGATGTGACATTATGCTCACTTCAGCGACTAGCAAAACACCAAGAACCATTATGTTATATAGTTTTTGACAACACACCAGCAAAATGAAATAAAACGCTTGATGCAATTTATTGCAATTATAGAGACCACAGGTTTGGCAAACACGCGTTGTACCCTCGCGTGACGTAATTTTGTTTACAGAACTTTCAAGCGACTTTGGAGCGTAAAGGGGTGCTCGATATCAGGATAGCATAACAGGATACTATAGGGGGTGTTTAAGTGTAGAATCAACGACTTTATGAATGCAATGAAAAATGTATAAGCGCCAATAGTTTCTAAGTAGGCATCTGAAAGTAAATTTATAGTATCTTATGGAAGTTGGAAATTTTTATTTTGGATTGATTGCTGAGGTGTAGTCTAATTTCTGGCTTTAGCTGAAATATAGATTTAGACATTTTAGATACCAAAGAATTGGTTGCATGGAAGTGCTAATAATGAGTGTAAAAGAGTTACTAATGAATTTTGAATTCAAGATACTATAACAGTCGAAAATAGCATAAAATATTAAATTAAAGGTCCTTTTAATACCTACAACCAAATACCTCCATGAATACGACTTTTCTGTAAAACGTAATGGGAAAATTGTACAGCTCAAAAACTGATTTTTCTGATCGGTCGTTGTTTATAAAAAAAGTAGGGCAAATCTGAAGTCTGTACATATTTATCATTTCCTAACGCTTTCCTATGACGTAGAATATTCAAATTCCTGTAACAAATTAAATAAACTTATATTTTATAAAGTATATTAAGTTCAGACAAGGAATACAGTATTTCATATTTGACCTTTCGTTATGTGACTTCTTGGATCCTTTGGATTGCCTTTTGGATCCTAGATACGTCTGTTGAGAACTACTGTCATAACGATGGTTCAGTTTGGCACCAATATCAAACTACCTTCCACTCGGACACAAAAATGTTGTTTAGGTTTTTTGTTCGCTAAAATGAAACTAATCGATTCCAATTAGTTGCAATCCCGCAACTTTATTTGGGAGGTTGTGCAACTTGTAGTGTTATTCAATTTTTATCCATTTTGACGTAGCGCATTATTACAAACAGTTGGCATAAAGTGGTCATATCGGTTGTTTCATCTAAAATAATAGCAATAAACGTGTTTGTGTTCAGATTAAATACTGTTTTAAAATAATAAGGACATCAGCCGAAATTAAACCATTACACTAATACACAAGTGATTTTATTAAACAATTGTAATTGACTGTAAAAGGGATCAAAGTTTTTAAAGTTTTATCAATAAGCCTTTTTATGTATTTCAATTTTTATCAACCAGCCCATGATGAATCATTACGCATATCAAATTATTTAGATCCATGATATGTTCGATCGTGGTCGTGTTTACTTGTACTTACATTTTTATTAAAAACATTATTATTTATGTATATCTTGCAAAGGAAGCAATGCTTCCCTTGCTTCCATGGACAGCAGTAAAGACAAGAGGCAAAAAGTGTTTGGACTATTTTACCACTGCTAAAAGGTGCTTCATGATATAAATTCAAACATTACAACATGATTTTAATTATACATTCTATAACTAAAGTGAAGATTAGAAATTTTATGAATTTCACTTTTATTGTTACAAATTCCTTGTCGTACTATGGGAGAATTAAATTTAATAAATAGTGGCTTGGTATATTTCTCCCGACATAACGTCTAAAAGAGGGTGCATAATTTATTCATTTCACCTGCATTGTTCTTGATTGGAGAAAAATTAGGTATAGCGAACACTACGATATCGTAAGTGTCGTTGAGTTATGTATCCTGCAGCAAAGCAACCAATCGTTATGTTCGCCGAAATAGATGTCTGTTTAAGTTTGCTTCACCGTACAAATCTCTGAATATTTATCATGCAAAATATCCCCAAAATGGGCCTGCTCGATTTAATGGAGGTAAGAAGTTTTAATTAGAAGTAGCGTTGCCCAGATTATTTACATTATATCACGATGTGGAGTAAAAAACCGCAAACGAATTACGTATCCACTTCAAGTCACGGATTGCTTGCAACTCTATTTATTACTATAATCTGTACTTTATAGTATGTTTCATAGCTGATGAGAATAGTCTTACCCATTGTTCACATTTATTATTCATTATTAATCTCACATGTTTTTTTATGTTAGAAATAAAGAGTATTTCTAAAAATCAATTTTTTGCTTTGCAAAACGCAAGTGGGGCATCGAACAGATATGTGAAAGTGAATTTGAAAAATGTTCGCGTGGAAAATATGATAGCAATAGTGACAAGAATTCGCGAGTGCTTGAGTAAAAGGACATAGTCAGTTTCTAGTGAAAATAGGTATATATCAAAAATGGTTCTATTAAGACATCCTATATGCTTGGGTAAAAAGAAATAAGTCATATTTAATTACAATACATTCATAAGTGAATAATGGACTGGGAAATGAATGGGAACTATGTTTCACATAATATAAATTAATTTGTATAATTGCTTTTATCTGTGCAAAACGAAATACGTCTGACTTAGTTCCAAATGTATATCAAATTTTATCTAACATTATTGGGAAAAAGGGAGCAAGTCGTGAATCAGTTGACTTAAACCCATTTACTTATTCCAAAGTAATACTATTTCAATTCAGACTCGAACAGAACGCCTTACAATATGACTTGTGACCATGCACACGTCAGAAGTGAGGTTATAAAGAACTGAGATGCTTTAGTGGTTCCAGAGGAGTTCCAGAACAAGAAAAATTCTAGACATGTTAAATATTAATGAGTGTGAAGTATCTTTGGGAGTATCTAGAAGTGAAGGTAAGTAAATACACATATTGTACATAGAGAATTTCTCCAATTAAATTACGGTTACATGTGGTTAGGTTTATTTAACAATGATCTAAAAAAACATGGGTGTATGCTCATAGTTAGCAAGTACTGTGATGGACCACCACTTGGGCAGTCGATTCGAATTCCAATTCAATTCTATTCGATAGAGAGAGGAAAATAGTTGGACCAGACGGAACCTCCTGATATATTGTTTTCTGATTCTGAGTTCTGGTTCTATTGTTTTTTCTTTTACTTAGGAAACAATAAATATATATTTCTCCCTTAACAGGTATTATTATTTTAAAAAATACGCCTGTTATAATACCTAAATAATTACAGTTATGTTATATAATGGATTAGTTCGGTGACAAAACAGACAACAAAAGATAATATCGATATTGGTATATAAAATTATTTATTCTTATCTCTGTGCCCCTGAAGTAATATTAGTTACAAAATATTAGTAATATTAGTTATTATATTCTAAGAACGAAACAATGGGCATATAGAAGCTAAAATATGCTGTAAATACTTTAGATTCAAGTTTACCTCTCTCGCTTAGTCAACGAGTGGACTTTACTCGGCTGTCCGGCGTCCTTCACACACTCTTCAACAACCAAGAAACCAAACATCAGGAAACAAAAAGGCAAAACAAGTTCCAAGGCAAAGCGAACGATAAAATACCTGAGACCCCACCGGCCAAACTAGCGAGGATACCTGGGGAAAGATGAATCGAGCCAAAAGAACTCAAACCGCCCCCAAAAATTGCTCATGGTGCTTCGACAACCACAAGCGGCTGACCGAATACTTTAAAATGCAACCTGAAATGCAAATTCCACTGGAAACAAGCAATCAATACGACCATTTTGTATATTTATTGAAACGTTCGAAGACTGGCACACATCCATGGAAAATTTTAAGCAAGGCATCCTAGCATATCATACATTCACCCTCAAAAGAAATAAGACCCACGCGTTCATCCTACGAGGACTCCATCAACGGTATATAAGTACTGCAGATTATTAACGGTATTAAATGAATTAACGGGTGCGGTGTATAGGGGGTTGTGGTAATACGGGCGAACGGTTACAATATATATCTTAAAGTTCGAAAATTAGAAGTTTTCACTTCTATCGTGTGGTCGTAAGCACACATCAAATTTTTTTTGCGAGAGCAACTTTTTCTGCGGTATAAATAATCAGTGCGATTAGATGCTCCGCCAAAACTTTAAATTATAATCTGTACGAAGACATCCATCAGAAGTATCGAAATCCATTTATCTCATCGTACACCGCACAAACCTCTAGCGCCTTTAGCCCGAGATCCTGCTGTAACCGATATGTCAGACGTCGGGCGAGTGGCGCAGGTCCTCCATGCGCGTTCGCCGCCGCCAAGCCGCAACGCCAGTGCAGCAGGACGGCGGAAAATCGCTGGAAGCATACTGTGTACAGGCCGCGATTCTACCGCTTGCTTTCGTTTGTTAGTGCCATTCGGACTTAAAAGGGAAATGACCTTTAATAATAATTGTTAGTGTACTGCAGATAGTGTACTGGTAAGTCTTAAACGTGACGTTTTTGTTTGCATGGGGCCAGAGTTTCCCGCTTCGCGGAAAATCTTCTACAGTTGAAATGAAGGTGTACTTGAGTTTTGTCGATCGAATTTCCACTTATTTTGACAGTAACCTGGTTTCTGTTAGCATGTTAACCTATTTATACTTTTCCTTTACATAAGGATACATATACATAAGGATACATAAGGATACATACTCTTCAATGTAGGTCATGCATTGTATACATGTTGTTATGCTTAATAGTAGTAATGCTTTTTACTGAGATGAGTACTACACAATTCTAATGTAATTGGCATTTTTTTCTATCAGCTAAAATATATCCTTGAATAATATCTGCGAGACAGAAATCATATTGAACGTATAATCAATTATTCGCTAAAGGAAAATACAATCACCATGTTCCATGAAATACATGAGAATAATTACCCTAGAATAATTCCCTAGATGTTGTCGGTATTTGAAACAAAACTCAGCGGAAATTTATAATTATTAGATCTAGTACTTGGTATTTTATGTTAGGCCAATCATATTAGCATAAATAGAAAAAACGTTTTGCCATTTGGGGATTATACGCACCCAAGTAAGACTTTTTAGAATCAACAAAGTTATAAACTGTAAAGTCATCGGTTCACCCCCAAAAGCCACCCCGAATGTGCACTGTGGCGTTTCTTTGTACATCTCTTAAAAACGGTTACTCATAGAAAATTTGACACTAACTTTACTATCTGCTTCCGTATTTGAACAGCTATGACCAAGGCAATTTCTGCACATAGCTGTGCAAGGGAATCCCACTTTTGCACACCCGCATATTTTCCCATTATCATTAAGTTAATGATAAAATTGAAGATGAAGCTGGCGCCCTTGTAGTGTTGAATTTATTCCAGCCTCACAGATCCGGTTGTAAAAATTTCTCTCGTCATGTTATAGGGCATTATAGGGCAGTACTATGGAAGTGCTGATGCTGGAGGTAGCTTGGATAATATATCACTAGTTTGTTTGACCAACGAATTTATTGAAATAAATGTATATCTGCTCATTTAGCCGCCTTCCGATGATCTAGCTTTGTAGAGTGCTAGGGTGAACAATTCTCCATCATTATAAATTTCTTCGTAAGTAGACTAGGCCCATGAATTCGCTTTCAGGGAATGTTTTTAATATTGTTACAATAACTATGCCAAATTTCATCGACTTGCAAAGGGATTTCAGGCTGTCGTGTCGTAGGGTACCCGGAAAATTTAAAAAAATTATAACGCGGAAAGTAAGCTGCGGGTACACACAAAAAAGAAATGATTGTATTAAATATAAATATATATGAACCAAGTAAATATATGTTTGATATAAGCCAATCATTTACAGAATTGAGTCAACTACACAAAATAATCATTAGAAAATACAAAAATAATTATCTCAATTATTTATAAGCTTGACTCTAGTGTCTGTAGCAACAACTGAAACTTGTGATGTCTTCCGCTAAAATGACATTTCAGGCAACCACCGCACATTGTCAAACCAACCATACAAATGTTTTAGTAAATAACTTGAATAGTTCTAATATTTTTGAGGCATAATTCATTTAAATATTTGACGGTTTGCTTCAAATATATCGATAATTTGTGCTAAATATAGAAATACGTGAATAAAACGTTTGATGTATTGAACCTAATCACATAAATGTTTCCTAACACCACTTCGTGATTTACGTTTTATTTAGGGTATATTTGGTTTATATATGCTATGGCTATTGGTTTAAATATGATAATAATTTTTTTATCTATTTACTTTTCTATAAAAAGTTAGTCCTCCACAGTGTTAGTCCTCCACATAAGTTTTGATTTATCAGAGGGCATATGCATACTACCATCTTATCTAGATGATGTTTTTTTGGTATATATTTTTATTACAGAAGAAACGATAACTATTTTCCAGTTTTGGTGCATTTGATCTTCTGTGATTTTCGTAAACGCGGGGCTACTATGTAGGTATACTATACTATATCATAGACAGGTAATAATTTATTAGATTTTCGTAAATATAAGAAATATATTCTAAATTATAATAAAGGCAAACAAATACGGAGCTGGCTGCTTTCCAAATTATAAGTAGGTCGTTTATGAGCCGTCTAATCGATTTCTCCAGCCGGTAAGGGCTCATTCAATTAATGAGAACGTAAACATTGACTCTCTTGACCCGTTATTAATTAAAATGTATTGTAATTCTAATAAAAACATGCATTAAGAGCAAGATAAAAGTATATTTTTTCTCATTTTAAATTGACTTTAGATCAATATCAACTTAGGTATATGAAATGGGCTTCTGCGCAAAAGATACATTTCTTTATTCACGTATCTAGTATGGGCAACAATTATTTTCAGTGGTATACAATTTTAAGTAGATTAAAGTTCTAATAAAATTTGAAAATCGTGATTTAACATAAACATAAACTTTGCGTTACATACATTGTGTTATTTAGATTTTCGGTGACTTGTTTAGTTTAAAACTTACAAAGAATTTTGATAAGTACCACTTAAAACGTGCGATTCTCAGGCCACACCCATTTTTTGTGCGGTAGCCATAGAAATATTAAAATTAATCAATAGTCATTAGTGTAGTATACATGAAATATTTCTGTATTCTAACATCTAAAACATTGCTATTATAAATAATGAAAAAGTTATGTTAAATCTGAAAACTATAAATACACTACGAAATAATTTCAAATCTATAAAAGTGTTTCCTTATTAAAAAAAAAGTACGTAGCTACTTCCAAGTAGCTGGGATCTTTTAAGGAAATCAATGTCATGTGTTGTTGTGGTTTGGTAATTAACACATAATCGACTATATGTTGGATTGAACAATATGAAATGGGACAAGCGATATTTTTTGTTACCACGAGGTCATGTTTCTTACGTTGAGTGAAAGCCTGAGCCCAATCACCCAGAAATCTCCCAACTATCTGGGATTGAATGTTCTTAATAAACTACTTGATGGTCAAAGTCACATTGGTAATCTATATCAGTTCAAAAAAATCCTGAAATAATTTTTAATCAAAAAATGTTTTAATCCTTTAATTGAAATTTTGTTCCCTTGATATAGATCTAAATTTTCGTAGCTTTTATCTTCTCATCAATTGAATTTATCACTACGTACCAACTGACTATTGTTATTATATTTTGTATTTGTCAAATAAAATAAAGTTTTTTTTTTTGGTGCTGGTAAGTCCCCCCTGGCCTCCGACTAGTCCAGAAAGTCCCTCCAGCCTCGTTACTCAACGACCGCTCCCCACGTCCGCGGAGTAAGCGGTCATTGAGGTCGCAATTCGTGTGTCCTGAGTAGACGCAACGAGCCAAGTATGACGGCCTTCTGCATCTTCCCAGCGATGACTTCTGCCGATTGACGGCATGCTGGGATGGTTCTTAATTCTGAGAGTAATGATTATCGCATACCTCCGAGAGAGCCAATAATAAGAACCACTATTTTAACAGAATAAGCCGGGTACAGCCTGCGGAGTTCAGAGAGTAAATCTCGATATTTTGTCCGTTTCTCCTCCTCTTTCAAGACGATGTTCTTTTCGGCCGGAGCCGAAAACTCTATAACGAACATCGTCTTGAGTTGATGGTCGAGGAGGACTATGTCAGGCTTGTTGGCTTGTATCCGCCTGACGGTGGGGAATGAATAGTTCCAGTATAACCGGGACCTCTCATTCCCCACAACGGACTCAATATCCCCCGGAGCATAGGGCAACACCGGTGTCTGGTCTATACCGTACGAGTGCCGTAGATGGTAATACAGACACTCGTAATGCCGCGTTATGTCGATGGATATAGGCAGAGACCGCATATGCTGGACAAGCTGACAGCAAATGCATAATGGTCTCTGGGGCCCGACGACATGCTCTGCAGCTGACGTCAGGCACTTCTATACCCATCACGCGGCTTCGGTAGACCACGGTGTTTAATACACCATCTTGGCAAGCTAATATAAAACCTTCGGTCTCTGACTTCAGCCCAGCTGACCTCAAAAAGCTAAAGGTCAGCTTTTGGGATAAGCCTAAGTCTTCTACATTTCTATAGTAGACTCCGTGTAATCCCTGTGCTGCTGAAAACGAAGTGTATTTCCAGCAGCCCGAAGGTGGGCTTTCAACCGAGCAGGGTCCAACTCGGTGACAGAGTTTGGATTATTCTGCTCGGTGTCGAAGTCGAGACCTAGGCTATTAGCTGCTCTGTGTGCTGCCCTATATATTACTATTATTATTCATATTATTATTATTATTATTATTAAAGTAGCAAAAAGTTGAGGAAAAAAATAATATGTCGGTAATTCGACAATATCATGATTTAAGACTCTATATACATAATAGGTATATGTTTGATCAGTTCCATTGCTCCTTGATGAAGTGGGAGTTTAAATAATTGTTTATATGAATTATCGCACAAAAAGCAACGAGAACAGAAAGGCCTCTAAGCGTCGTTTTTAGTTTCAAAGTGATTCGAAGTATCCCTCGCGTATTACGGTTTAGAACAATATATTGAAGTAATACGTTCTCATTCGGGCTTAGAACACAATCCATGGAAAGCGGGAACAAATCCAATTGTAACACTGAGCCCAGCCGTCCACTGGAACCCGCCTTTCGAAATATAGCGAGACTAATTAATTAGCTAGTCTTTGTTCAGACGTTCACCTATTCCAGAGGCCTTTGCAGGGGATACAATTAGAAATTTCCGTGTATTTCATATACGTTTTTCTAACACTCAGCGAATTTTAGTTTCACTTTAAATAAGTGCGGGGCAAACGACTCTTACTGTAATTATTATACGACCAACAAGTACCTTCAATGGCTAAACGTTTACGAGAATGTCACAGGGATACAACACATAACGAATTCATAGGAATTACCGTCAAACGGGGATTCTGTGTGATGAAAATCTCTAAAATTGAATAACCCAGACTAGTAATTTGGATTCAGACAAAAGAATTCTACTATAGATCAAGTGCATCGAATAATGGATGTCAGTTGTAGAAGAGAAAAAATTTTGTTCAGCAGTCTTATTAGCCTTCCTCAAGTCTTTCATAAAGTTTGGCATAACGGACTGATACTTAAGTAAAATACAATGCTTCCAAAACAATATGTGCAAAACCTTACCTCCTATATAACAGACAGGATATTCAGTCATACAAGAAGATGAATATTTAGACATAAAATAAATCAAAGCAGCTTCAAAATAGTGTCTTGGGCCCTTTTCTCCGCTTTCTGTACACCAGCGACAAAGGAACTTAAATCGTTAGATGCTAAGCTCCGATGGAAAGAGCATATAAAAAAGAAAGCAAGGGAGCTTAGTTTAAAATATAAACAGCACTACTGGCTTCTTGGTAGAATTTCCCAGTTGTCAGTATACAATAAAATTCTAGTTTGTAATCAGATTTTATAACCTATTTGGTTATATGGTATTCAGCTCTGGGGTTGTTCCAAAGATAGCAACGTTCATAGCTCCATGGTTCATACGCAATAGTGATCTTCATCGATACCTTGGCATTCCTATGGTTCGAGATGAAAAATTTGCTGGTAAACATGAAGCCAGACTACATCACCATACCAACATTGAGGCTGTTCAGTTGCTGGACAATCAACATCTTGTCCGAAGACTCAAGAGAACTAAACCATTCGAACTTGTGTAGTGATTTGTGGTAAAAATTGGAGCATAGTGCGAGAGTGAGATCGCAACTGATTAAATTAAGGGACATCGCTGGATGGATTTTAGAATAATTTGGGTTCTTTTCTCAGGCTAAGGTGCATTAGGTAATAACTGATGACTGATCATATTGATTAGTTTCAGTGCTTTATTTTAAATCTCTCTCTAATTTTTCATTTATGATCCGATACGACTCAAAATATTATTGGATTCTTGAGGTATTTCTGGATTTTTAAATAAATAATTTGAAATAAATTCTCAAGATCGCGGCAGACGTTTTCGTCATTTAAGGTCCAATTTGACTCAAAATCGCTATTAGTCTTTGGTTAATCAGTAGATTAGTAACCTATTTAACATTTAAAAGTTTTGATAGCATACTTTATTTTTACATTAAATACCCAAACTGCGAAAAGTATCCCATAGCATGTTTCATATTTTATAATTTTTTCCTAATATAGATAGACACAACGTAACGTTTTCTTTTTGTTTCAGCTCATCACGCCACAGACTTGTCGATCATGCACGCGACTTGACGCCACCCGTTAGTACTCAAATTAATAGAGAATTGTAGAAGCTCAACTCCACTGTCTTGTTGGCTTATCATCTGTGGCATAAAACATATCGCGCACCTAGTGTCACATTTTCGCGAAGCGTCATGAACAATAATACTGTGTACTGTAATAGTGTGAATGAAATGTACCCCGTATCGATATCTCGTCCTAGCTCGGTGTTCTAGTACGAAAGCTCAACATGCATTCCGTGGTGCTATCAGCCAGTTTGCTTTGTTTGTCTTATGGATTTTTGCTGGATGGCTCGACCCACTCCTTCACTCAGTTTAGGAAGTGGGGAGGGGGCACTAACGGCAGCTTAGAATTTGAGTTCAAAACCGATCAACCCAACGGACTTTTGCTGTACACCGATGACGGTGGCACGTATGACTTTTTCGAAATCAAACTCGTGGAAGGCGCGCTTAGGCTCAGGTATAACCTGGGCGGTGGGGCTCAAATTATCACGGTTGGTAGGGATCTTAACGATGGCCATTGGCATAAAGTGCACGTGCAAAGGCACGAGGACCGTACCATACTCACCGTGGATGCGCTCTCGCAGATTCGGACGTCCAGAGGCAAAGAGTTTAATTTCGGGAGGTTCTCCACTAATTCGGATGTGTTCGTTGGCGGTATGCCAACTTGGTATAATACTAAGTTGACTCTGTTGGCTTTGCCCAGTGTCATTTTCGAGCCTAGGCTGGTTGGAGCTGTGAGGAATTTGATTTATCCAGATACGGAGGGAGGCAATCCCAGAAGACAAGAGACTAGGCCTAAGGACCATAGGGTAAGTGATTCGATAGGCTAGGAAAATTATCTGCATTTTTATAAATATTCAAATAGGAATCACACATACATTATTACATTATAAATAATACTGCTATATTTAATACACATACGTTTACATCACCAGCCAGATGGCACTATCCAGTGCACTAGATTCTTATTCAAATCCAGCTAGGATTTGACACTTAATTTATTTATGTATTTTTCTTAGATTAGTATAAGACGGTAATAATTAATAATATCTCCTGTAAACCTGTAGCGTTTATATGCTATGTTTTTATCGAGGATACAATTTTTAAAAAATGTGTACTTGATTCCGTTTGGTTTATCAGCAAGATAAAATAATTTTATCCACTACGATAGAAAAATATGTCCATTATCTCTTCCAAAACTGAAGTGTAATGATGCTAATTACACACTGGTCTCTTGGACCGATCAGAATTATTATTGATCACCATTGCTAAGTGATTTTCTGCACTGAGTGATTTTTGTTTGTATTGCGGCAACCAACTAGAATAATGATCATTTGCCTATATAGCAAGTTATTTGTTTTAAATTGATCGTTAATATGCGAAAATTCGGTAGAAAAATCGGGATTCTTTAACAACAAAAAAATCGATTTTTTTTCCTTTTTTGTTTTTTGTTAGCAGCATTGAATAGCTGGTATTTTTTTAATTTACAAAACTAAATTTTTTTATCTACGACCATTTGGAGCTGAGATAATTTTTTTTTAAAGAATCTAGTGTCGCTATTTTTTAATATTAAGGGCTGAAATTTAGAGAGTTTGTAGATCAATACTTGTATTTTACATAAAAAATATTACAATGGCATACATATTCGCTCTCTATTCTTTGGAAATTTAATGGTGATTCTTAAAGACATATGAGTTGACAGGTAAATAATAATTGTTAAGCAACATTTTCCGTATGAAAATAAAATATTTATTTTACATGAAAGTTCAAAATATTAACAGTGAATCTATACGTGTACAGTACTTAATTGATCCGTAGTTTTTCATTGGAGACTCCTCCTCGTTTTTACTGTTTCGTTCTTCGCTGTATGCAGCGAGTACGTAAGAATCGGCTTCGCTTTCGATCTCATCATCATCATGGACTGTGATTCATCCATCACCACGCAAGACTCATTAAATACATCTTCGTCATCATCATCAAGTCATCATCAAGAGCATCTGCCTCCATTGTAGTTATTTCTATATTAGTTCAATTTTCTTGATCGCATGTCAAACACATGCTTGAAGGCTATCGTTTTAACGATTTCCTCTGGAAGCAGCTGATCCGAGCTGAACAACTCTTAAGTTACAAGTTGTAACTTAAGTTGTTACCTGTAAACCCATTCAGTATGTAGTTTAGCCTACTTTTGGTTAGGGTCGCTGCTCTAGGTGCCTGCATTGCAGATCGCTGCTTGTCACAAGACATTACTTAGTAATGTCTGATGAGTAGTAGCAACTGACCGCTAGAGGGGTCTGGTTATCCCTCGCTTGCACTCTACTGCTTGGTCTGCTTGACTGTTTTGATAGTTTTGGTCATTCATTAATTTCTCTACCTACAGTGTACTGATGAGAGCCAACAGCTCGAAACTAGTCTACACCTGGTGGAGGTATTGGTGAGTGACCATGGCTATCTTATCGGATTTGCAGGTATAATTCAATACAGGAAGTACAGGAAGGAGTATAAGCTCTCTGAGTAGTTGTTACCTGTAAATCCATTCAGCACGATATAAAATCTTTAAAGTTGGCTGTGCCTGCAGCTCCTAGTAGGGAACAGTGTTGTCACTGCTACCGATTTTCGGTAGATCTACCGATTTCTTAGTTCATCTACTGATCTACCGAAAATATGTTATTTTCTACCGATATTTATAATTTTCGATTCGATATGTTGTGCTTGCCACATTATTCTGCATCTGCAAACGTAGAAAGAGCGTTTTGAGCTATAAATTTGTTAAAAACAAATCAAAGAAATAGACTAGAAACAAGTACAATTTCGGGAAATCTCCATACAAAACAATATTTAGGATCCAATACCTGTTATAACTTTGAAGTAAGTCGGCATATTTAATCCGAAATGAATGACAATAATTTAAAATCTTTGGAGCCAGGGTAGGTTTAGTTCTGTTATGCCTACATACGTATATTTTTAATGTTAAAAACTATTTTAATATATAACAACTTTTGTTTAAAACTTAGTCTTTAAATTTGTTTTTTTTTTAATTAAGAGGTACTTCAGTTTTATTTATCTAAGTAGCTATCACTCTGCTCAGTTTTTTGGCCGTTTTTTGAGCTTTCGTATGCTTGGCAGAGATGGCGTGGATGGTATAGATTTACTAGAGACCCTTTAATGAGAGTCTGACCAAGGCGTTGCCACTTTCTGATTGGTGCCGCCGTTTTAGTTCAGAATTGAGTGAGTCACTGATATTTTGACATTTGTAGGTTGTTTATATTCGCAAAATTGTGACATGCAAAGTAAATCTATCATTCTTCGTTGTGAAAAACTCAAAGGTGAGCTTCAAATATTTGTGCATATATGTAGAAATCAAAATAATGAATAAGCAAGTTGTGATTAAAAATTGAGGTTGTGTTGATTGTTGTGTTATTGACTTTGTGTCTAAAGAAAAATGAACTCAAAACGTTATTTCTAGGAGGTAATAGGACTTAATAACTTAAAATGATGGGATGTTGTGTACCTGAGTGTCACAATTCCACTAGGAAGGGGGCTGGGATGAGGGCATTTCCCCGTGATCCAAATAGGAGAAGAGAATGATCAACAAAGATTGGTAGGGAAAATTAGTGGACACCTAAAGACAGTTGAATTAGAATATATTTCTCGAAAATATAAGAAAAACATAAAAAATAGAGACGAAGCTAACAATCCACACCAATTTTTATTGGGCAAGTTTATGATGGTTGAACCTTCTCACATTCTGAACTGTCATATTTTAAAAACTAAATTAATTAATAGATTTATAGTGTTTAGATTCAAAGTGAACTGTAAAAAAATACAAAAAATAACCGCCAAGGATAGTAAAAGTATGGCTATGCATAGTGTGAAATAATCTGTTTATTCTTGTTTTCTGTTCTGATTAATAAATTGTTTGATAATTATTATTGTAGAGTTTTCGTCCCATTCTTATTATTCATGAAAATACATATTTTACTGATAAGTTAGTAGAAGCAGTAGTACCCATTTTTTAAACCTTTTATTTTATACCGCATATCCACGTGTATTGGTGCGAATGTTTGCAGTAAAATCATTTCTAAACTTTTTGAATTTGACGCCACGAATTGTGATATAAAATGGCTGCCTTGGCCAGACTCTCATTGAAGGGTCTATAAGATTTACCTTTTCCGTGCTTATTTTCATTTCACAGAGCTAGATACCCTTCAATGACTCAACACAGAGCATTTCTGTAGCGCCATCTGTGCGAATATTAGAAAAGTTCGGCAAAATATTACAAAACCTATTGATGCGTCACTCCATATTATTTCGCGATTGTGGTTATCTGTATTTATCTTAAGATATTGTTTATTTATAGTTTTCTATGTTAAGAAAGACTGTTTTTTATATATTGTTTATTATTTATTATTATTGTTTATTTTTATTATATTGTTTAAATACTGTCCGCGCTTCTTATTCATCAATAATCTAAACTAAATTCCCTTAGAAAACAATGTTCTTGTACGTTTTATTAATATAACACATCCTAGTTTTAAATCTACCGATTTTTAATGGAGGTATCTACCGAAAACGAAATTTTGGTAGTGGCAACACTGTAGTGGAATGCCATTTCTTTTGGTTAGTTAATCGCCATGTTGACATTTCGGAGTTGAAAAGAATATAGCACAAAATATCAAAGCTTTAATAAAAAATTAATTGCGAAACGTACAATTTTTGTTCATTTTGTACAGAATCTAAGCATATTCAAATTTATCATAAAAATATAAAATCTTTAACGTCTGTGGTGAACAGTTCTGGCTTCAATCCCGAACAAGATCTATTCAAAGGTATGAGAATATTCCTCACGAAATTATTTCATATTTCACCAATAAATCCAGTGTTGAGAAGAACAAATTCATATCGAAGTATTATCTTTATTTCATGAGCAGATATTTAGTGAAGGAAACCCACGGCTCCTTACTTTATTCGCCATTGACGAAAGAAGAAGTAGAAAAAGAATTTCTAAAACACTTGAAAGTATAATTTGATAATGTCAATAAATGTACCTACTTATTTTTAAATTAAAAATAAATATTTATCAAACTTACTTTACGCCACTGTTATTATGACATCTGCTAACGTGCAAGCTGTCAAGTGACCTAAGAAAATTTTTGACAAATTAAGGTTGTTGTCATAACCTGTCAAAACGAAGGAATCTGATTAGCTCGAAATGTTCATCAATCTTTTTTAAATGATTAAAAGTTTAGTACACAAAGAATTAGATTTTTATCTCGTGGGGTAAAACTTCGTAGTGAAAGTGTTAATATGGGGATTGTTTTTGGTTTAGACGCCTTTTTGCACCCCCAATATAACAAAATGGACGAAAACATAAGAAAAACATTCAAGATACCTAATTCGAATGCTTCCAGTTATTTCAGAATATTGTTAAATTGATGCAGAGGGGGCATCGTGGAAAGAGAGACTGATAACAAATGAACAGAAGCAGAAGATTTCTCATGAAAAACCTCAAACTTTTAAACTTGTACGAAAAAGTAGGTACAACAAAAACTCCCATCGTATTAAAACGATGGCTCCTATTAAACCGGCGCGGCGTTTGCCATTATTCTCCAGAGCCGGCGAAAAAATCTTTCCAGAATTTTAACGATAACATTAACAGTGGTCTTATTTTAAGATTCTTTAAATATATTGCGGCCATTAATTAAATAGGTGGGGTAAATCTCGGAAATATTTTTTTGAGGCCACTGTTTCTGGAACAGCGCGCAATTAATAAAGATTGATCGCGCCTAATTGTCCACCTTATGATTAATTGTTTTCGGCAGGAGTTTGCTTGAATTTATAAATCGGCTGTCATTTTTTTAAAATAAATGGACGGGTGACATCCGCCAGCTTTGACTTATAAAGAAAATAAAGGACGCTGAAGGAGGCTACTTTCACGCTGAATATGAATTATTATTACAGCATATTGAAAAAATTGGCGTCTGAAAGTAATATGACTGCAGAAATTTTACAAGGAATAAAGTATTGGACTCTATAAATTTGATAGAACAATGCCATTTTTCAAAATACTGTTGAATACAATGTAAGAATACGAACAAGACACAATATCTGAATTTATTTTATTTATTGTACACCACCTAACATATGCAACGAGAAAAGTGTCCAGTGAAGACAAGTATGAACTATTTGGCCCCCATCGAATCCGGCCAAATTTTCCAATCCACTGTTCGTACTTATTATTTAAAAAATTTTGCACAGCGCGGGTATTATGCGATATTCATCTTGATGCCAAATAATTATATTACGCTAAAGGTATATTTCCTAAAAAAACTTCTATCTCGTACGTTAGAAAATTTGGACACATTTCTCCATTAAGGTTGTTGTTACTAAAAATTGGCCCCAGTATTCTATTTTTTAATATTCCACACCACATGTGCCTGGATGTCCGACCTTGAAACTTAATGTCCTGGATACTATGGGGATTCTCGTCACTCCAACGTTTTTTCGGTTGAACACCCTGTGCCGAAGTGGCCTCATCAGTCCATAAAATTTTACTAAAAAAGTATTGAGTGTAACACACTACCAATTTTTTACATTGATAGTCCAAAATCTCGGCTTGAATCTCTGATCTAGTAGAATCTAGTAGAATATTCTTGAAAGTAAAGGAGTATGCTGAGATCCCTATCGGCCATATTTCTCTACGTTTGCGTCTTTTTAGATCCATTTTTCTTGGAAAATTTTATAAATAGTTGTGAAAGTATTTCGTGAAGACGTAACAGAAATTATGCTTTCTTTGTGTTCTGAGATGTATGCTTTTCACAGCTTCCGCTATATCTCACTAGGTACTGAGAAACATAATTGCATTTTAATAAACTTCCACTAGGATGTCTCTACTAAAAATCACTCAGCTCTACCTTTGCCTACAGGATGATCGAATGAGCATAGCCAGGGTATAAAAGCTAAAATAAAAGCATATATAAATTAAATCTACATTAAAGTCAATAAAACTCTTGAGATATCCCAGTGAAGAGACGGCGAGGAACTATCTGGCAATGTCCAGGGGTAAACTGCGATTTGTTACAGGAATCCTAACCGGACACTGCCGGGTAAGGAAACACCTCTATAACATGAGACAAAGTGATACACCCATCTGCAGAGGATGTGAACAAGAAGATGAAACGATGAAGCATGTACTTTGCGAATCTCCCGCCGTGTCATCGACCAAAGAATCCATATTGGGGGAACGTTGGCCTTCTATGGCCAGTTTGAGGGAAATGCCCCTGGGCAACATCATCACCTTTTGTACAACATTGGGCTGATCGATGGCCTAGGGAGACATTTCCCTCACGAGGGAGTACAAGGGGCCCAATGGGGCCTAAGTGAAGCGGATCTCTGATCCGCACTCCGGACAAATTCCAGATTCCAGATTCCTGAAGTCAATAAAACTTTATTAAATAAAATATATTACTAAATAATGTTTAATACATTAAACTAAATAAAAATGGTCCCCACTCCAATGGTCGCTCGTGACTATAATTTTATTACTCTCCTTCATTTTCAAATGAAGGAGAAACTATTATAGTACGACACCGTCTCTGAGATTCACAGTCAGAGACACCGTCTCTGACTGTTCATTTCTATAAGAGTAAAAATATATTTACCTACTTACGAGGCACATGTTTGTGTGTGATTCTCTAATGGCAGTGTACATTTTAATTAGTGAGTGGCCTCGTATGCACGCATATATAACTAGCAAATACAACTCTAACGCGACGGTAACAATTAATGTTATAGTGGAGGCATTGAAGCGTTTTGGGTCCGTTTTTTTTTACCGTGCACCGAATTGCATGATATTTTGGAATTAGGCTCACCTTACCCTGAACTTCAAAAGTGAAAATGTCCCGAACTGAGCCGGCACCCTGGGGAGGGTTGCCACCCCTTCTCGGTGGTGTACATTTTTTTTTTCAAAAAAACCTCAGATATTGATAGAAGGCCTCATTTTAAGCAAAAAATGTTCTATAAAGTTTTTCAAAAAACTCAATACTTTTCAAGTTATTGGAAATTGAAAATTCGAAATTTTTTCACGTTTTTCATTGGTTTTTTGCAAATATCTCCAAAAATATGCATTTTAACAAAAATTTTATGATAAACAAAATTGTTGTAGATTAAAAAATGAACAAATTGGTTTTTATAAACTGTGCTAAGTGCAAAATTAAGCGAGATATTGAAGGTCAAAGCCTTTTTTTATTTTGCCAGAAATTTTATCGATGTGTTCAATGCCATCTAGCGGCGAGCAGATATATTTTATGCATTCTATTGAAATAGGATTTTGTAGTGCTTGAAATAAGCTTTCAAATGAGCACTGTTAAAAGTCTTTTGCACCTAAAATGAGTGAGCTGTAATGAAAAAAAGGGGAATATCTAATGATTTTTTTTTGAAATCGATGGGTTTCATAAGTGCCATTTCCACCAAAATTAAAATTAATCGTATTCCGTCTAGAATTAAAGTATAAAGAGTTTGATGAATTCTAGCAGTTTGACTGCTTTAAAATACGTATTTTTCAAAAAAATGACGATTTTAGAAAAAAAGAATTTTTCGAATTTTTAAAAAAATCACCTTTTTTTCATAATATCTCAAAAATGATGAAAGATACGTGAAAAAGTGTAGTGATAAAAAATGTAGGTCTTTTTCTGACAAAAATTTTTTTTTTTTTTTAATTTCTGCCACACAAAAATTGACGGAGATATGATTGTTTAAAGAGCGCGCGGTAGCGCAATCAAGCCCTTTGACCCTTCACCGTTTCAAAATAAAAGGTTTTTCACTATACATTGTAATGAAAAAAGTTGTAGCTCTTTAAATTACCTTTAAAATGCTTTTTTAGAAGTTGTGATAGGATCAAAATTGAAGGAGTTATGGTCCAAAAACTAATCGTATTTTTTTCTACCTATTAAACTGAAAATTTCGGAGTGTGAATTTTTGGAGCAAAGTGAAAGTACACAGCAATAGAGACCCAAAACTGTTGTGAGGGGGTTGACAATTCGATAATTAAAATAGAGAACATAAAATATCATTTACCCTATACTTAATCTTTTTATGTCATACCAAATTAATTTTTTGTGATTTTTTCAATTTAGGGGTTGTTCGCAAGGGTAGTAAGGTTTTCAAGGGGTTGGAAATGATTTTAATATGAAGTGATTGTGTTAGAATATACTTTACAATTTCACCCCTTAATATTAGATGCGTTTTCTAGCGATAAAATGGCTCAATGTGAATTTTTCCATTAAGGGGTTGTTTTTATCCCTTAAAAATCATAGGCGCAGTTCGGGTCATTTTCACTTTTGATTTTAAGGGTAATATGAGCTTAATTCCAAAATTTCATGCAAATCGGTGCACAGTAAAAAAATTCGGAGCTAAGACCCTATTTTACGCTTCAATGCCTCCACTATTAATGATACATAAAAGTATTGTATCCAATAACAAATGCGATATAATACGAGAAACACATTCAGGACACCACCAACGATGTTCTAATTAAATTCGTGTCTGACTACGGAGGTGTGGCTTAATTACTAAACTGATAGTAATTCAGAGCAGGAATTCAGTGCGCTGCATTCGAATTCGTCAAACCGTTAAATGAATTAAACTCAAATACGCATGTAGTCGCCAGATATCAAACCACCCACTGAAGCTATGTTAATTGGACGCTTTTGTCTTTAATCAAAATAATACCGGACGTTAGTGCAGTATCGTTTAATTAGTAGTATCATATAAAATACGTCCATTATGAAGAGCCTCAATAGAGGAGAAGTGTGCACTTAACTGCAACAAAAATTAGCTTCGTAGAAATGGGTACAAAATTAGTCATAAGTTATACACAACTAAAACAATTATTACATAATAATTTGTGAGTCTCCCTTCACTGCAAATAGGTATCATATGTAAAATTAATAAAGGTAATGGATCTTCAGAAATACGCTATTTAGTATGCAGCTGTCATACATCTTCTGAATAGCCAGGTAGTTTGATATCCATATCAAATATCCCATAACATATCAAATTCCAAATATATTACAATTTTCCTTTTTACTCCAGAGAGACATGGAAGGCCACAGATTTGGCAATTGAAATATTTGAATAAACGCCGCCAGCTCGTATCCAAGCCTCTCTCTCGATAAGGGTCCCAATTAAGTTAATCTTCAGCGACTGAGGATTTCTTGCCGTGATCTTGATGTTAATATGTCTTAGCTGGGAACGGTTTATTTCTGCCCATTATTCCTTACACAAGATTACTTCCTTTCAGCGGTAACTGAACCCCATAATACGTTTGTTGTCAGCAGCTTTTTTCTCCGTACAAATTCCTCTTCTCTGATTTTCGTCGTCCACGTTTACGAACATTATTTAAAAGCTTAGAGGTTTTCTGTAATGCAGACCCTCTTATTTGATTTGCTAATAATTATTTGGATTTCATGTCCCGCAAAGAAATAATATCCATGTGATTGCGGTCATAAAAAATATTTTTTTTACAACTGTCAAAAAATCTTGACATTTCTGCATCTCTATTGATGCGTAAATGTTTACTTGTTTCACCGTAAGAAAAAGACTTTTTTCACTGCCAAAATAATTCACAAAATAAACATGAAATATTACTTTTTGAAGGATTTAGTTTTAACAGAGGCAATTATTAATTGATTATTCATCATAAAACAATTTCATTTATTGGAATAATAATTGATAGTAAAGGTTGAACAATTACTTCCAACATAAAATCTCGAAGATGTTCCATGTTGCTGCTGATCAGAAACGTTAGATATTTCGTGAAGAGTTGATTCCAAAATGTTACGATATTTTAATTTCTTTGGAAGAAGATGGACAATTCAATATTTTGTTAGAAATCTCAATTTTGTTATTCAAACTATCTTCTATATATGCTTCTGCTACGGAGGCAGATTTCCAGCCACCGTGACGTTTTATGGATGTAATGTTGCCCCCTGCATTGGCCAGAAAAGTTACAGAGCTTCTCCTGAAACAGTGACCTGTGTATCTCTTTAAATGTCTTTTCCAAGCCATTTTGCAGTCAAGCTGGGAAGCAATAGGGCTTCTCCTATTTTATGTATCCCCCACATGTTGGTTAATACATTTTCCTCTCGAATATTTCAAAAATAATCTGTTACAATCTAATCAGGACAACCTACAAATAAAAATATTGTAATTACTACTAATCTTACAAAATTATGATTATATCTGTACCTTATAAAGTAAATTGTTTCGTTATCAGCATCTTGAATAAATTTATTGATATCATCCCTTGATAAAACTTTAGATTTCTTTCCTCGGTATCTGACGCTTTTGTTCTGAATGAGCGGGACCAATTTTGAAAACTTCCTTATAACAATAATTTCCTTAACATTCAATGTACTTTTCGACATTGAGTAGACACTCCATAACGTAGGAGGTTTTATAATTTTTTATTTTTCCATAAAATAGCATATAAGTACATTTTCAGAAACCTTTTTTACATGTTTCTTGTCGCACCATTCACTAAATTGGTCATATGTTTTCTCTTATACTAACTTGGATTCAGATATATTTCAGACGATGTACTTTCATTTTCCTAGTGATACTAACTTAGGATGCACAACCCTCAAAGTATCTTGCTTATAATCATCAATGAAATTTCATTCGCAATAAAAATTACGGCAAGATAACCCAAAATTTGATTTCAGTTAAGTATTACATAACATTATAGATATACAAACAAATAATACATTATTATTAACAAGATCTTATGCGCTTAATTCTTTGCAAGTATCTAACTTATTTGTATTTAGTTTGTATCCTTTCCAATTGAAAATAGTTTGGGTCCATTTGGCTTTATTTTGTGACCCAAAACCGTACTTTAGCAAGACTATGTGTCTTAAAAATGTGTCTTGTCAAAAATCATGTTTCATCGACAACGGTATGCAAGGGTTATAAAGCATAAAACTTAGAATACAATCTGAACAATTGTATCTATAGTGGAATAAAATTATAATGAAATTTAGTTTTCGATGCACGATTTTCTGAATTCTATATTCCTTATTTATTTTTTCGAAAACTTAATATTTTCGAAATTTTGACCTCGCCATTGGAAGAACTCATATTTTATGTATACATCTGCAAAAAATCAGAATCATACCTTGTAAACTTGAATTAATGCCCCGGTAAATGTTAAGAAAAACGTAGTTTTTGAATTCACTCAGTCGCGTTTAAGCGCCGTTATCAAAGTCCAGTCCCAAAAAAAGTTGTACATTCCCATTTCCTATGCCCCAAGATGCCCTTTACGAGAAGGTATAGGTTTCATTTGGTTATACCTCGGAATCACCTTACCTCAGAAAACAGCGAGTTAGAGGAGCGATTTTACTGCACTACTATTTGAAAATACTGGCGTTAAAAATAATGACGCCCTGTTTTTCCGCACATTCTACATATATTATAAAATCGTGTTAGACATTTGTGATGAAAATGTAGTGTGTTGTATTTGTTCCTGTTGCCATCAAAACAGTAAAATTGAAGTACTTCGTCAAAAACCGTTGGGTTCAGTAAAAAATCTGAACCGTACTCTATTTGAATATAGTGTCGTTATAAATAATAAAGCGCTGTTTTGTTCCACATTCTAGAAATAATAGCCCTGTTAGACATTTGCGATGAAAATATAGCGTAGTGTATTTGTCCTAGTCTTTATCCAAATAGTATAAATGACCCTTTAAAATACATGCCTCCCTCGAGAATTTATTAGTTCGAGGATCGGGAGATTTTATGTCTGCAATTTGTATGTGTGCGCCGTCCAAATTCTAAAATATTCTAGGCCCAGCGGATAAATTATTTCTGATATATGAAAATAAATTAGCATGTAGTCGAGGGTGATTTCACCATCAAATTTGTTCATCGCAATCAATAAGGAAAGCGCCATTGCTGCCACGCATATATTTGTTAGAAATATTATAACCGTAATTATAAGAGCGATACAAACATATTGAATAATTAATACATTAATATCTTACGCATATTCATTATTATTAGTACCCAATTACACATGTTTATTTAACCACTTATATTTATTTTACGTGTTGAAAGGGCTTAATACGCAGTAAGAAAAAAATTATTTTATCTATTGTGGTGCATTTTAAATAATAGATTTGGAAAGCATTGTCTTTTTATCATTATTATTTAATATATAAAGTATTTTTGAAATAGACAAAGAATATATCAGGTTTAATATTTCAGTGATGCAGAGATCTAATATTTTAAATATCTTAAAAATTCACAGACTATTGAAAGTACCAGACACAACATTTTGTTTACTATGGTACAGTACTTGAATTTTTATCAGTTTGTGATGACGGCTGGTAGAAGTTTAGGATGATCATAATATTATTCTGAAAATGAAGCATTTATATTTATACCCAACTGAAATACTCGCTAGGAGAAAGAGGTTTTGGAAATTTTAATGCATGGTATATTCAAGTAATGGTTGTGTTAAAATAATTTTAGTATGTGCTGACTAAATAATACTAGTTGTGGTTGGCGCCGATTGCGATACATTAGGAAAATAACTGGGAGTAATTCCGTCATTCGTCATTGAAATTGTACGATATGTATTGTAAGAATGGAGATGAAAGATTTGTTTCAAATAAACCAAAACCAAAAAATAGAAATTATTTAATTTGGAAATAAATAAAATGATATACGTCTTAGCACATGCTTCTTTGGCCTTTTTAATGTTATTTGAAAGCAATATATAAAAAATGGTAATGACGTCGACAAAAATCATATTTTTTATACGGGGTGGTCAAAAATTACAAAACCTCGAGAAATTTTTATGGTCGCATACTGTTTTTTGTGAAAAAATTAACATCTTTCGTCTGAATTTTTTTCTGGTTCTCAAAATGTGGTTAATGTACCACATTTTGAGAACCTCCTGTCTTGATGTTAAATAAAAAAAGAGATAAAACTAATTGAAGAGGTTTTTTTTCGATATAACATCCCCCATCCCCTCGCCCGGGACACGAGGATCTTTTCTTAATTTGGCTTTTGTTCTTAGATTAACAATTTGCAAAAAAAAACTCCAAGCCGAAATAAAAAGAAAAGTTCAGACAAAAGATGTTTATTTTTTCAGAAAAAACAATATTCGACCATAAAAAATAATATAATAAAACAATAAAACACTAAAAAAAAATTTCGCGTTTTCCAAAATGTTCTACAATTTCCCAAGGCTTTTTCAAGATTTTCACCTATTTATATTAAAAATTCGTAATCGGCGTATTGTGGAAAACGGAATAAGTAATTCGATTATTTCCCAACGCAGCAAATTGTGACCTCTGCGTATTCTCTGACCTTGCTGACTGCATAGATAAATAGCATGTCGCATGTCACGAACGTTTTCTTAAAGGTGCCTCCCATATACACGCGCCCAGAAGTATCTTCAATACTAATATGACTTCTTGAGTATGACTTATTGGGAATATAAGTTCCTAAATATGACTTCAATCGAATTATTTAATGGTATACCTATAAACATGATCACATTTTGGGATAATATTTCTTTATGAGTAGTTATAGTTCACATCATCACATATAAGTATATAAGAGAAGACCAAAGGATTAGAGACATCAACAAGAAAGAACCCCAAGCCCGACCCATAAATCTACTGCACTTTTTCAGCTCGATCAATATTTCCTTACTGGTCACGTGCCAGTCACAAATCGATAGTGTAATAACCCGGATTATCGTCTCCTGTTCCACGAAATATGCATTTACTGCCAACGTAAGAAAACTACCAGGTTTAAAATATTCACGTGTTGGGTATATTCGAAGGCGATATAGCTTAACAGCTACTGATACACCAGGGTTTTCATGTTAAAGGTCATTAATATTGTGAATTAAACAACATTCCTGTGTCATGTATCCTTAAGTAGATGAATATAAATATGGGAAATTCACTAGCAACCATTGGAATGGGTATTATTTGCAGTGGTACTGTAAAACAAATCTGCGCAAAACTTCCACCTACCCCTGAAGATCTCTTAAATCTTATAGGCGGTGTAAAGGCAATTGTAAAACCAAATGCGGATGTTTTAAAGCTGGATTTTATTGCACACCTATGTGTTCAAATTGTCATGATTTATCACATAAGGCCAAATAAATCGACATTTAATTTGATCGATCTAAGTATAATGGACCTAATATAAATATTATATATTGATTAATGAATGAATTTTTATGATCATCCGCTCATTTTTAGTTTAATTTTATGGCATTCTTTATGATGGTTGATGCCGCTAGAGTATATGCATTTAAACATTTATATCTCGGCAACCATTAAGTCTACAACAATAACAGTTACATGATATGGTGTGTTGTTTATGCTCTATAATTATCATTTCAACATGAAAGTGTTTTTAATATATCACCATCTTAATGGACTCTTACGATGTTGTCAAAACCTACATATCTGCCAAGTCTCTTGCCCGTACTATTTTTTACGTTTTATTTCGTAAAATGATTGCACTATATAGGAAGCTTAGCTTCTGGACAAATTCTTCATTTTTCGTGATATAGCCGCTATAAATTCCAACGCTCTCTTAAAATTTCACTTTATGGAAAATGAATACCGAGATTCTTTTCTGACGATCCTTTGTAGTGGGTGGTTTTTAATTGACAATTCTCCAATAGGTTTCAATTGGAGATAAAACATAGATACATAAACACGTAAAATACTGTTAGTCATAACAGAAAAGTATTATATTATAAAAGCTGATTTATTTTATCTAAGGGTTCGAGTCAAGTGTTCTTAGTCGTAAAGTCTATAAGTTGTTTATAATAAATAACTCACTTTAATCCTAGACGTAATAACTCACTTTAATCTTAGGGCATTAGGGACTATTGCTAGTGCATAATGTGAGAAATATATTCTAGCTTAAAACAGTCATGTAGATGTTCATATAGGATACAGACGCACTTTCCGGTATATAGTAGAGACCAAAGCTATTTAATAAAATA
Source organism: Tetropium fuscum (assembly GCA_964058915.1). Classification (NCBI taxonomy): domain Eukaryota; kingdom Metazoa; phylum Arthropoda; class Insecta; order Coleoptera; family Cerambycidae; genus Tetropium; species Tetropium fuscum. The sequence continues at coordinate 239,945 of CAXKVY010000394.1, forward strand.
GTCTTCATTCAAGTACAGTGTTTTTCATTTCCATAGCCTAATTTCCAATAAATACAACACTTCACCGGATAAATTGCAACTAAATACATCAAATGTCAAACACAATCTCAGAAAAGTAAACCTAACTTGTTTTTAAAATGTCTCTGACCAATGTTCACGAAAATTTTCATCCACTGGATGAAAAATATTTTTTAAGATTGATCGTAGGTACTCGATAATGACGTTATTCAGATGTTTTCGTCGAAAATGTCTGTAAATTGAGAAAGAAGAATGAACTGTCGAAGTCGAGATCGAGTAAATAGAAGATACATGTAGTGTTGGTTTGTATTTTAGGCTTATTTTAATAAATAAGACGGAAGGAGATGGTTTTTATATAGAGGAAATAGGAAGAGAATATTTATGTTACGAACAAATGTTAAATTTTATCTTGGTTTTATATAAATTCGATAAAAACACTAGTGTCTTTCTAGATAATTATACTTTGATTTTCACAAAATATGTTTAAGCATATAGATCACTCACCTCAGAGGACGTTCAAAAAAAGCTGAATTAAAGGTTAAAAATCAATTGAGATCAAAAATTGCTATTATAATTTTCTATAAAATTTGATCTTTTGTGTGACAGGAATAGTATAAATGAATGATTTATCTTTTTAATAGACTACCACCCATCTAAGATTACTTCTTAGATAATAATATAAATAGCAAAAAACTTAAAAACGAATAAATATATTCCAGGGTGAAAATATGAATTTTCTTCAAAATTTCGAAAAAATAATGAATACATACCTAGCATGAGATCAAATAAGTAATTTTAGTTTTGACCAAACCAGCAATTTCAGTATCACTCTCTCTTTAGATGCTCATGAATTCTATTATATATTATGTAATTCAATATTTTCTAGAATATAGCTAGGAAAGGTAGTTGTTTTAATAGTTTCTACCAGATTTTAACATCTTCTACAAGAAGTTTAACATTTTCTAGATAAATGTGTGCCTGATGCTTTTGTATATCAATTTCTTCAAATAGAACAATTATGAATAATAGACTAGGTAATTATTTTCTTTGAACGTGAGTTCCCGTTCAAACGAATGTCACATGAAAATGTCAATATGAAAATTGTACTTATTAATAAGAAATTACTTCCATAAAATATGTATATTTCCGACATTAGAACAGTCTGAGTCAAAATTATTTACAGCAGAAGAGTGGAATAATTTACAATTTCCTGAAATGTGTGCAGTTTCACTACTAAAATATTTACGGTCTAAGACTAATTTTGTTGAATAACGGAGTTTATAACTAACCTAATGCCATACACCCAATGCAGAATGAATATTTTAAGGGAAATTTTACAAAATGCGGTGTTAAAATTTGTATTCTGCTTTCGTATCAGCGAAGCGTAAATGTTTTATACAAATGAGAGAATCAGTGTCCGGAAAATGTTTCATGAAATTTTGCCGGAATAATTAACTGAATACTAATAAAATTGAAAAATAAATTAATACTGAACGTTACGTAATAAGTTTTTGGTTTCGTAGAAATCTGTATACCAACGGAATAATGTATACGGATTTTAATAAATTTATTGCTAATAACTTATTTCTTCTTCCGATGAGTAATAAAGTATATTATTATTTAAAATACTTAGATGATATCTGTACCATATATCAGAAAATGTAGGATACGGTATCGTATTATTAAAAGTAAATAAATAATTTTAAAATGCTGCTAGTGAAACCTAATCAGGAGGCACGTTATCTGAGGGAGTTAATTGATATTTCCTTTTAACTCAGAAGTTTAGATGAGGGATTAAAGATTTCTTCTAATTCTAAGCCGTATACATAATTTATTTCAATGGAATAAGCGTACCTACTGACTAAAGCAAAGGGAGAGAAAGTTGGTGCGAATATTTGGAGGAAACTGGTTCAAATAGAGTAATTTAATCAATAGGGAACACTGTTAAGGGCCTTAGGTGGATTACAGGCCATTTCATTTGCTGCCTTCTGAGTATAGGAAATGGTACAAGACGTTCAAAAACTAATTTCAATTTCTACGTAGAATTTTTCATTAATCGGAAATAATTTTAGCTCATTAGATACTGTTTCTAGATAAGATATTAGAGACTTATCAGGTGAACTAGTGTAAATTGCATGTATATTTAAATAACATAATATTATCGTGGTCAGTTAATGTTAACAAAAGAAAATCCCTTCAAATCGAGTATTGAGTTATCCCCACATTTACAAAGACAATAAAGAAATATAGACCTATACATAGAGGTCCATAAAAATGACCATTTGTAACCTTTTTCTCGATTATCCGAATTTTACGAAATTTGAATTTATTGTTTTGAGAGTTGACTGAGTAGCGAAGGTTTACTGGAAGTTTTCCCAGATTGAAGGTGACGTTACTATTGCCCAAAAAAAATTTGGGCAAACTTACTCAAAAACTCATTATTTGCTGCAAGTAGAAAGATTTATCTTTACATCGTGTTGTTTTCATTAATATATTTAGTTTAAAAATGACAAAAGATTGAAAAGTTTTTAACGAAGTATCCATGAAGAACAAAACGTTTGGTGACGCGATGCTTTGAAATCATTGTTTAAGTGACAGTTCTGCGTAAAATGTCCCCCAAAAGGTCACTTATTGGTAATGGGAATATATTTTAGAGCCAAGCAAAAGAAGTAATTGCAAATGTTTTCGATTTTGGGAAACAAGAGGTAAGTAATTCCAACAAAAAGCTGTTGTGGAAACACCTGGTAAGCAATTATCATCACCTCCCGAAAAGAAAAGGTAAATTAATTCTTCGGAATCTTATGTAGAAAATGTTGATCAAATTCAATCAATACGAGAAACAATCTTTAACGATTATTACACAGTTAAAAACGGAGGTCATCCTGAAAGTGTATGTATTTTTATGATTTAATTACTAAATATTAGTCCCCGATTATTTATGTAGGCAACTGATAATTTTGGAGGCTCTACCATTCACTACCTTATGGAAGCTTCTTAAAAATATTACTTGGACGCAAGAAGAAAGCTGACAAATCTTGAATCTTGCGACCTCAGACTGAAACCATTCGAATTTGTGAAAAAACTACATTTAGATTTCGTAATTCCTTAAAACATTCAACCTTGGATCAAGTGCGTCAAATTACCGATGGAATTGAGAGTACTAGAAGAGAAAAACATCTGCGTAACGATATTCCTCAGATGTGCCCATGCATTCGACCGAGTGTGACATCGGGACCTGGAATACCAGCTAGAAAAATATTTTCTCGTTCATATATCACCGACAGTCACTTCAGAGTTAAATATGGAGAAGAATATTCTGACCCCAAGAAGATTTGTACAGGAGTACCTCAGGGCAGTGTCCTTGGACCTGATCTCTACCTGCCCTACACCAACGACATCCCACATTCACCGATGATACTGCTCAGCTCGCTATTGACCAAGACATTCAGTCAGCCAAAAACAAACTTCAAACAGCAGTCAACCATATCACCACTTGAATAAACAGATGGTGCATCAAACCAAATGAGGCAAAATTGATTGACGTCAATTTCACCAACAAGAAATATACCTATACTCCACCGATTGTCAACCAGCAAACAATCCTACATGCTAACGAAACAAAGTATCTAGGCATGACTTTAGATGCAAAACTTCGATGGAAAGCACATATATGAAGAAGAAATGTGAGCAATTAAACCTCAATTTAAGATAAATGCATAAATGCATATACAAAAAACTGCTTCTCTACAAGTAAATTCTGAAGCCCATATGAACTTATGGAATCCAACTCTGGGGATGCACTAAAAAACCAACATTACTTTCAAATGTTTTTAACTAATTCAAATGTTCCAGAATAAGCCGTGGTAGGTACATTCGCAATGAAGACATCCATCGCGTCCTAAATATGCCTTTAGTTGAAGATGAGATCAAAAGGCTTTCAGGCAAACATCACTACTCGACGTCAACGGACTTGTCCGGCGGCTAAAGTGGCTTCGTGACTTCATTCGAATCGGTGTAATGACAGTGAAAGTGCCTAGAAATCTAAGCATAATATGCCTATCACACCAACCAAGTGATTAGATGAATTGTGGCACTAGTCATCTTCTGAATAGATAAGTCTAGATATTAAAAACAAATAATTAAATTGATTTAATGTAGTAACAATGTCCACAGGGAAAAAATTTAATAGAAAAAAGAAACATTACTTATACAAACAAGATCTATGGAACAAGAACTATGGCCAACAAGAAGATTGGTCATAGTTCAGGCTGGCGGGGAAAACGGTTTTGCCAAAAAGTGAGCTTCTTATTTTCAAGTCAGGTAAATAAATATCTACATTATGGTAATTAAAATAATTATCTACATATGGTGATTATCATGACGATATAAATGCTGTAAATTTTGAGAACTGGTTAAAGACTCAATTAGTACACACTAATTAAAAATACAATCATATTTTATGTGTTACGTGGAAATAAAATCATAGATCTATCTATACTGTATCCAACGAGAGAATGGACTTGCACTCGAGCGAAAATTCGTCTGTTTTGGGCAGATCTCCGCCCCTTAGAACATTAGTTCAACGCCCTCAACGTCTTACGTGGCTCAGCAGGTAGCCAGGGCCGGCGCCTGGGTCCGATACCTACCTGGTACCTAATTATATAAAGTACCTACCACTTACTTACTTACTTACTAATTTATTTCATCGAATGACGGTCCTGCGTAGCTCGTTACAGAGCCCTTTAGTCGCCGATGCGCAAAGCAAGTCCATTCTCTCGTTGGATAGAGTATATATATTTATGAATTTCTGTTTGTTTTATCCTGTAAATGAATTTTTCTGTCAGGGAATCAATACATTTTTATCTATTAATATTATTGTTATTATTATTAAATAGCATTTTTTATGCATATGAGTACCTGCATAATAAACGAATATTATGTAGATATACCTACACATTTTAAAGTAACTTCAGGCTAGGTATTTATACGACAAAATTACAGAAATGCTGCTACTGTGGTATTGTACGAGACGAAAAAATTAAAACCCTTACATCTGTTTCCATTCAAATTCTCTCACAAAACCCGGTTTGCTTAACCGCGCGCAATCTGAGATAGGAATTTATGCCCGGCATAAAATCTGATAAATTGCGCACTACTTTATTGCGGCATTCCCATTACTACATGCGTAACTACCATTTTGCCGGAATATCGAGTAAAATGTGAATCATTTATAATGATTACACGCTTCGGACCGAACCCAAAAGTGGAAAAAATGCGAAAGGTACGGCTTATAGAGCCCTTACGCAGCACATAAAGTGGAAAGAATGTTAAGGTCTCGCACGCCTTTTTCGTTTCAAATTTTATGTATTCATTGCTTGCTAGCGTCAGAATTATATTTATTTCATACGAGTCTACCTATACAGATACGTGGATTACCCACAAATTGGATTCTTCATATGACTTCTAATATATGAGTGTTCAGTCAGCAGTTTGGTAGTTAAAACTGATTGTTATTGTACCTCTGCCACCTATAATTAAGGCCTATATCGCACCTATGCCACCTATAATTTAGGCCTATATCGCCTACTATGTCAATTACGTGACTTCTGGAGAGCGATTGTTGTTGGTATTTGTTGATATTGTTGCTGGTTGCTAATTATTTGGGGAAAATATCAGTCCTATAAACCACTAAAATAAAATCAGTCCTAAATACAACTAAATTCCGAATACCTACTAAATCATGTCAAAAATAGTGCTTAAAACTGGGGAACAATTTTTACTTATACCTAATCTAGCTAGTGAATTATCACCAGAAATTTTATGATTTTCAATTTTCTTAAAAAATTGTGACGCTAATAAGATTTCCCGGTTATTAATTCAATAGAAAGGGGGGTTCGGTAAGAAAATTTCACGCCGACATGTTAACCAATAAAATGGTAGCGTTTCTTAACGTTGCCACGACAACTTATGTATTTCTTTGAGAATATAATTCGCATGTCACGATAAATTTATGATTAATTTGATTGGTTAAAATACCAAACAAAATTGCAGAATACGCTATCAAATCGGTGATAATTTTATCACCGCATGTTGACTGTCACTTGTTTTAAATGAATAAAATAGTTTACTGTCAGAGTGACAGAAAGTTTCAATGGAAATAGTGCTAAAGTCCATACCGTCCATGTTGGCCTGCACGTGATCAGTGACGAAGTAAAAGCATGCGAATTGCTATTGCAATTAAACATGCAAAAACTATTTAACGAAACGTCACTGGATAATACATTGTATGGCCTTGAACTGATTGATTCAGAAAATTTCGTTGATCACTTGCAAAATAATTATAACGAGTAATTATATCATTGATATGCTTGTATTGTAGGTGTTTAGGGGAAATGTGACGAATGGCGGCCCCCGGGGTAATGTTGGCCACCAAGGTTAACGCAAAAATACCATATCTAAGTTTAATTAGGCTTGTGCTGCCATCTACCAGCATGCAATACAATATTCCCGTCAAATATAGTAGTTCCCGTTATGGCCGTTTGGGAGTAATCGTAGTATTCTAGTACACACGTGTTTCATTAGAAAAGTTTATAACATTCAATAAGGTAAGTAAAATACACATTAATCTGTTTTTAACTAAATTTTGGTCATAACAATTCATTTCAGGCTGCCAATTACTGCGTATATATTCCAAATATACGTTATAATATAAGATTTTTTTTTTGTTCATCTAAGAAAAATATATCATTTCGAGGTAATCACGGACACTAAACATGAGGTATTGGTGCCGGCCGTGATTACCCCAAATTAGATGTGGCACCTAACCGATCAAATTCGTTTTATCTTCAGATGCCTAGAAAGTATAAGAGAACTACAGATAAAGCGAGATGGTCGGCTAATGAGATTTGTCAAGCACTTGAAGCTATAGATAATGGTAGGCCACTGAGAGAAGTATCCAGATCTTTTGGTATACCACGTAGCACATTGCAGACTAGGAGGAAGATTCACACTAATAGTATAATCCTACTAACCATTCCACCGCACACGTCCCACCGGCTACAACCGTTGGACGTTAGATATTACTCCTCCCTAAAAACCGCATATAATGTGGTAAAACCAACTATATGAGAGATCATCCATTTGAAAAAATTACACCATTTGAAATGGTGTATGCGGAGTTATTCAATAACGCATTCATTATTCATTTAAGGTTACTGGTATACTCCCTTTCAACCCAGATATCTTCACTTCAGAAGACTTTGCTTTGCTTTGCTTTGATGTTTCAGATCCCAATGTGATGTTACGCGAAATCCAAAGAACTCCAGAGCCGACTCATGCAGAACCAACATCTGTATTCGAACAAGTTTTATCACTACCTGGACCATCTAGGCCCAAGACATGGACTAAACGTAAACCTAAGAAACAGCATTCCGAGATCATTACTTCTACTCCTAACGAGTTAATATTGGAAGAAAAAGATACTAAAAAAAAATGAGAGCAGAAAATAGACGAAAGGCGGACGAAAGAAATCTGAAGAGAAAACTCATGAACACTGATAATACATCAGATAATAATCTGATAAAGAAATTAATACCTTCAAGAAGTTGTAAGTCACCATCAAGGAAACAAGCAGTCTCATCAAATGAAGATGACGATGAGGATAGTGAAAAGGAAGTCAATGAAGATATATGTTTGGTGTGCGGCGAATTTGGAGAGAATCGTGAAATATGGCTGCGATGCGTGATATGTGGCAACTGGGCTCATAAAGCATGTGCTGACTTGGAAAAGGGTTCTGAATTTATATGTGATTGTTCATAGTTTCCTAATTATAGTTTTTCCTACGTTATGGGGCAATTAAGGCCACTGCCGCTATTACCCCAAAGGACTGGGGTAATAGCGGCCAAATACCGATTTTTATTTGTTATATAAAATAATCACTCTTTGTTTTATTTATATTTTGCAACAACAATGTTATGTTGATTTACTTATTAATGAGCTATGTGTCTGTTTTTGCAATGAAATAAAGAACTTCTGCCAGATATGCTGTAAAATTCTTAGGCGGCCGCCATTCCCCGCATTTCCCCTACTTTATTTTTTTTGAGTTCTTTTGGGTAGGTATGTTAATAATTGATAAAGCGGGATAAACACAAACTTCATACACACTTAACGCGTAATTTTCTGGTCTTATGAAAGATTCAGTTGGCGATCCAGGAAAATAAATTGCCATACCCGCAGGTAATCAGTTATTCGGTACTCCGTTCACGTAGAGTATTTTTTAAACGGATCAGTTCTCTTCTTATCTCTCCTCTAGTGCGTGTGGCCTTTCATGCCGAATGCTCGCCTGAGTAACTACGTATATCATAAATTTATTCTCGGAGAATGCTTCCTAAGAAGTTTCTATTATATAAATATTTATATTTATAAATAATTATTTTTAGTTTATTGTAGATCGCTTCTTTGACCTTATAGAGTGTGGTTTCTTAGCGGGTATCTGGAGCAGTTAGTGATGTCCAGAACACGGATTTGAGAACTTGATCCTTGTGTTTTAAGTTACCAACATCGTTTTAATTTCGCGACAAAATTTCGATTTTTTCTGGACAGTAGGTATATCCAGATACCAATCGGGCCGGTGACGTCTAAAATGAAATACAAAAGCCCTGAAATTATTTCTTGTTATCGCCGCGAAGTTGAATAGTAGATTCCTCCACCAGAAGTTGAGGTTGACGCTATATAGGCAATTAATCTGGTTCATTAGACTTTTTTTCAGACTTTCTCGAGCACACTCAAAATCTGTACTGTTATAATACATTGTAGCCTGTAGTAATAGTAGCATTGAATTATGCTACTCTACTTCTCGTGGGATAACTGTTGATAATACTATTTCTTTCGTTTAAAACCGTTAAATTTACATTCGGGAATAACGCTGAAATTTCTCCCAATTGTTTGCTACATTATCATAACCCTTATTTCTGTGCCATGTTTCGTTGCGAGATGTATTTATAAAGGATTCCCCTGTTTTGCTTTGACACAAACAACATTTCATCCGGTCTATGATGTAAATATGTAAAGGTCGTAGTGCCTCAAGAGCCGCCACGCTCAATTTTTTTTTGTACTTTCGGAGACATTTTGAGCTAAATGTCTGTAACAAAAAGGTTATTGACATTCAAATAACACTGCATGATATTTTTAAACGACAAATGAACAAAATAAGAAACGGCGCATAATATGTGTAAACCTCACAAAAATTTTGTTGGTTACCAGCATTAATTTAGTTACTTTTATATACGTGCTACGTTTTGTCAAATTTAATAACAAATTTGCTACGAGAAAACAACGTAAATGGTGAACAAATTATATTATATTATTTGAATTAATTACATAATATTTATATAAAATTTACTCATAATGTGTAAAGTTAATACGAGAACAATTGCAAATTGTTGGTGCTATGGCACAGAACCGTCGGCACTTATCTTGAAATTTCGTTCTATGTATTTAGCAGTGGGATTCGAAGAGTAGTTGAAAATGTGCATGGGAGTCTGTTACCGAAACTTAGTCAGCCCGATCAACTATCTACGTCTGCGCGCTGGTGTAAGCTCTGCATTAAGAGTGGGTCCTCTAGCTGAAATTCGTATATGAAGATTACTTTCTTTGAGTCTTCTTATTACTGTCTTAGCACTAACTTCAACATCATGGACGGCACTTAGCTGTAGCTGAACGTTTGTGCTGGTAACAAATCGTTCTCGCAGAGCGCGAACTCTAATAAAACGATCTTGAATCGCTGTCGTAACACGAGGTCCTCGCCGCCTGTCGTAACTCTGTGTTTCTCGAAACCGCTGTACGGCTCTTGATATGGTTGAAACAGAAACTCCTAGTCCATCAGCTACTACCCGCATACTCAACCCTTCATTTATTAATGTCACTGCTTTAACACAATCATCATGGTTAAGATTTCTACCTTGTGCAATATTCAAAACATAAATTCTGTATATCAACGTTTTGACAACTTATTAATTTTCATTGTTTTTACTCTAAGCCTACTTTTAATTTTCTAGCAAATTTTTTATCAGAGGACAATTTATTTGGGGATATTCGCGCTATGCAATTTTTTAAATAAAATTAGATATTTGTGTATTTTTTACTATAGGAAATATGTATAGTTTTTCCTGTCCTGTTTTATAGGACAATTTTGCTAAAAGCGCCCATAAAAATTAGGGGTCGTATACTCGTATATAGTGAACTTCGCACAGCTGGATCAGATTTCCGCCCGCGCATTGACCTAGATGGGAACAGTTTAACGCTTCATTTTCTGCCAATGGTTAAATCGAGTTCCGTATTAATTCTGGAACAATGAGGCAAATAAAAGTCTAATTAAGGGATATAAATAGTTATATGGTGCAGCACATATTAAATAATCCAAGGCTAGCGGGCTGCAAAATTTCATTTTAGTAAAATGTTTGGATTTTTGGTGAACATCTAATGAAACATCTGAAACGTTTCAGTCGTTTCATATATTGCACAAATAATATGAAGAGTAAATTACAGATTAAATTTTAAAGTTTGCCTCGTTTTATTTCTGTACGATTTCTCCATTTTCATCCCGTCGTCTTTTCGACGGGATATACACTATTTTTCTATCAAATCTTACGTTGTTTGATCATTTCGTTCTTGAGATGAAAAAATATTAACAAACTACTCTAATTCTTTACTCTTTGGTATATGTTTCTAATGTCGTTATTATAATTGTTCTAATACAGCTTCACAAATTTCTTTTTCTTTCTAATCATTTTAGTTTCCTTTCTTTGTTCTTCGTATTTATTCTGTGCTTTATCTATTCCTTCCTGTAGCATCTTTTGCTTCAGCCCTGTCTTGTAATATTTATCAAAACATACTTTTTTGTCGTTTATAATTTGCTGATTTCTTTTCTGAGCAGTCGTTTCTATCTTGGTTTTCATTTAGGTCCATGTTTCTTCAACTGTCAATTGGTACTATTGCTGATTTTGGCTTATTATCATTCGCTTATTATTAGATATATGGGCTATTTGGTTCATGCTTTTACCATCTGATGATCGCAAATGTGTCCGTGTTTCCAACGAAAATTGCCATTTTACGCATTCATTGTTCATTTAAGGTTACTGGTATACTCCCTTTCAACCCAGATATCTTCACTTCAGAAGACTTTGCTTTGCTTTGCTTTGATGTTTCAGATCCCAATGTTTTCCCGATCAAATGCAATATTCTGCAATACTTCATAATAGATCATATATTATAACAGACAACAATAAATAATTAAAATCACCTATGTGGAATATGTATTATCTGTTATCATATATTAAATGTAATTGTACTAAACACACATTATATACAATTTTAGTATTAATAAATTATTGGTGCCCAACGCGGGGCTTTGAATATACTATTTAATGTAATATAAAATATAGTATTATATGCATAACATAGAGTATCTAGGTGTATCGTTCATTAGTAGGTCTTAATATAAATTCTGATGTAAATGTATTCATGCAATTTATAAGAAAGGTCTACTCGAGGTTAAGGTTGCACGCTTATGAGGGAATCGCGTGCTAACCAAACAAAAATAAAATCGCAGCGGCAATTATAATAACCACTAGACTTTTCATTCATCGTGTGGTGATGATATTATTTAAGAAGCGAAACTAAATTAGTTGCAATATTAATTAATAATGTAAATATATTAATCTACAGCCATTTGATATTAACCCAATCATATATTTGTAGTATCAAGTATAATGTAGTATAATGTATCAATTATACAACACTTGATAACTCCATTAAATAACTTATAACAAATTCTCCTAATGTTTTTCAAGGGGTTTTTTCGGGGGTAGTTGGGGGATGCGGATAGGTCAAAATACTGCAGTGGCTATCAATAATAGAGAAGCTAAGCCTACTGGTTCTAAAAGAGGGTTAATAGTTGAAGAATGGCAATATTTAGATTTAAAAATGTAATGAAATGTTTTTTTAAATTATTTTCTTAATAGATAATGTAATATTATTCATATTTGAAGTTCAAATAGATAGATGCTTATATTCAGAAGATTACTATTTATAAAAAGTCCAAAGTAAGTCCCATTTTGTTCGTTTTGTATTTTTTCTGCTTCCCAATAGCAAGTTTATTTAAATTGTTTTTGAAAAATATATCTAATAGTCAATACTCTAAGACAAAGCTTAATACTTTCTCAAAGCGTAATACTACTCAATATTGTAAGACAAAGTGTCAGACTTTTAGGCTAACTATTGTTGTTGGAATGGGGGGTAGATATAGTATTATTATGATAATTATCTTTTTGTTCTCAGTTATTTACATTTTCAATACTTTTGGCCTACTTATATACTTACTAACAAATAATTACTTTAGTGTACCACATACACAACAGAAAACACCCTCATACTGAGAACAATGAAAACTATCCAAGATTGCCACCCGTTAGGTCTTGATATAAAGTTTTACATGTTTCAAGGACTGATAGAGGTCCTATTGTTGCAGTGTGACGGCCATGCCGTGGCGGGGGCCGAGGTCGTGTGTCTACCTCAATCTATGGTGAGTTCAGAGCGTTTGTAGATCGCTGAAAAAGCTTTTGCCTTCTATCTGTTCTCTAAACGGACTATCGATGTTACCTTACATTGCTTCTATTAGTGTAGTAAAGACACTTTACTCTTCCTAAAGTAATTATTTGTGATGCTTGACTGACGACCGAGACCGACAGGACAATGTTTTTAAGTAATTGTTGTGCTTTGATTTATGTCTCGGACCTACAATCTATTTTGGTCAGAAGCATCATTCAAAACCCGATAATTAGATAAAAATTGCTACTATATTATGCTTTACTGTGTATTAAGTGTTAAATAAGGCATGCTCATTGTGCATCCAGTTGGCTTTGATAGTGTATATTTTCCAATATATGTTGTACATGGAATTTAGATTTAGGAAAGAACGTAAGTTTTGAATAAACCAAGAAGAGGATATCGAAATATAAACACGACTTAAGCATCTTAGCAGTTAGTGTAAGTCAATCTGGTGGGCGAAAAATTGATGTTTTTTGGATTTTTTCTACGTAAGTACTACTTGGTCGATTTCGCGCGACTTCTGCTCCAAAAATACTTTCATTTTTGCCATACGATCAATTTATAGGCTGAACATTGAATATTTTTAAATTGTCTGCGTCGCCATTGCAAGCGCTTGTCTCGGTGGAGGGAGAAAATTTGAAAACACTTTCACAACATATAAATAAAGCGTTTAAACTTGAAGCGTTTTAACGCCTACTTGGATATTTGGATGTTTTATTATTAAATTTTCTACAAATATTTTTATATGTTTCATTATTCTGACACGGGTTTCACCTGTGAAATTGCTACACTCGAAATATTGATGAATTTTCAAAATGGATAAAATTTGTGTCGAAGGAAATTTTAAAATATAGAGCTTACTGATCTGTACTCTGAAAACCTACTGCACATATAAAGTACTCGAAATACCCTAGTGCACATCCACAGGCCTTGGAAAACATATCGCGCATCCAATTTACTCGAAAAACCTACTGTATATCCTTTATAGGGAAAACCCTTCCGCGCTTCTGATTATTCTCAAAGAAAGATGCTGCGCATCCCATAAATTCGTGAATACGTACTGCTTATTCAAAATATGCGGAAAAGCCTACTGCGCATCCAAGGTACTCAAAAAACCAATCGCTTGTTGTTTTTTATTTACTGTATTTACATATTTGTTTTTATTTTTTATATATTTTCCTATTCCTTAGACTACGTACTACTAATGTAAGAAACTGTGTCCATCTATAAGTTTATTCTCACGGAAATCGGGCGTAAAGTGCTATCAAACGATTTTTGCCACTTTTTTTTATTTTGACCATTTTCCAAATTATATTAAAAATGTAGGACATTTTATCTACTTTAATTTTGTATCTATATAATGATCTTTTCGATAAAACGCGAGAAACCAAAGAGAGAAACCAAAAAAGGTGCCAAAATTTTTATTTTTTTTTGCAAAAAAAGGGGTTCCGAGCAAAATTTCTGTCAGCAAAGATCAGATTTATGTTGAGTGACCCAAAAACATTATTAACAAAATTACAACTATGGCAAGACTTTCCCCTATATTAAAATATACGAATAGTCCTTAGAGATGCGCTAATTGCTTATTTCCTCTCTAGCATGATTGTGGCACAGTTATTTGTCTACCCTGCCAGGCCGCTGCTTACATTAAAAATTATTCCTATCAAGTGATTCAAGTTGTTATAGAGAGGCCTCTGTCTATATCGACTTTTACTTTAGCCGCTCTTCCTTCGAGCTCCTTGCATCATCTTGATTCCTTGGATCCTTTGTGGGATATTTAGCGCTCCCTTAAGCTACCCCCTAATGCTCTAAGACACTTATCCATTGTTGGAAAACATAATAAACTCATCAACGGCGTCCCACAACACTAGCAGACAAATTCAGAGTATTGTTTCGGTTTATATTGAATTTTATATTTATTGGGTCTTGCCCCAGTCGTTTATTCTGATATGACTGTTGTTCCAATTATGTTTTAAGTCGAGGTGCATTTACCCGAACACACGGTATGTATATATTTGCCTTTAATATCAGTAATGAAAGCCTTACAGCTTTACGGTACATACAAAACATTTTAGATAACCACGTGGCTCCATAGTCCATATGCGCTATATAGGTATATGTAGGGTTAGGGTTTACATTAATGCAGGATAATACCAGATGTTGCTCGACTTGTGCAAAATAGTCGGAATCAACACCATGGCCACCTAATAACCCGGACGTAGATCCAATTGAAAACGTTAGGTGGATTGGTTCCAATTTGGGAAGAGAAGTGTATTGTAATGAATTGTAATGAATTTAGTAATTCATTACATAGAGAAATAAGCAAATTGATGAATAACAAGGGAGACACAGTTACCAGTTGCATATCTGGACTCTGGACATATATACGGAAACGAACCACTAAGAAGTTGTACAAGTTCTTTCACCTTCATTGAGGATCTTTAGAGTGATGTACGATTTGTTTTATTGATCATTTATACTCGAATTTAATATATTCATACCTCAACACTTTCAGTGACATTTTGACATTAGCTTTTGATGGAACTGCCATTCTTAGAAAACACAAACCTACTCTACTATTTATATTTATTCTATTTGAACATATTATTTATAAAAACATTAGGCATACAGTTATGTTAAACTTTTTTAACTTTTATGAAATTACATACGTGAAATCAAGAAGAGGTTAAGGAAAGTCTTGAAACAAGTTTTGTAGGAACAGTTCCAGAATTGTCCCTTATAGATCCTGTAGTTGTTCAGTAGCGTTTGCCCAGGTTCCAGACCCATAAAGCGTCTTCAAAGGAATGGAAAATGCTACAAAAACAAAGCTAAGTAACCAAAGGAACCTTTTCATTTTAACAAAACTAGATCATTAAAAATATAACGAATTCGTAAAAGATAAAATATAACAAACCCTCAACAAATGATAAGAAGTACTTACCATAAATAACTTCATGCAAATTTGAGCTCTACATATTAACAATAGCCAGATAATCCATTTTATTGATCATGTAACGTTTTAAAGTGGGCATATTTGATTAATATCTAATAAATTCTTTAAAAATTTGTATATAAAACACGTAAAAACGCCGCAATGTGTAATGGCCTATATAATTAAACGTTAAGCATATAGTAGCAGTATGTAATAAGGGTTGCCTATATGCACTAATATAATATAATACATATTGTATTGTATATACAAAAATAAAATAAGGCACATAGCTTTTTTTTACTAAATATTTCTAGTTTATTGACCTGTATAATAATATCTATTAGTATGAAGATACTACATATTTCCAAGGTTGGTATGTTAACTATCTTTTCCTATTTCTCTTTATAAAATACTGTTTTAAGGGTTCCATACCAAAGTGTAAAACGGGACCCTATTACTGTCCGTCTGTCCGTCTACCCGTCTGTCCGTCTGTCACTGGGCTGTATCTCATGAACCGTGATAGTTAGGCAGTTAAAGTTTTCACAGATGATGTATTTCTGTTGCCGCTATAGCAACTGAATAAAATAAATATTTAAGGGGGCTCGCATATAACAAATGGATGCTATACTAATGTATGCTAATAAATGCCGGAGGCGCCGGTCGGACGAAATTAATTAAACGCTAATGATATTACCTACTTCTGTATTTCTTAAATTAATAATAAATTTGTATATCTTAACGTCTTACGTGAATGTGTGTAATGAGTTGTAACAGTATTGTCCCAGAACGAACTATTGATATAAAGACCATCATGCTACATTTGGACTAAGATAATGAGTATAGTCAGGGTAAGATTTGAGCAAAAGGTATATTAAACATACCTATCTATTATTTTTGAAACATTTAGGTGTTCAATAAATAAACAAAATTTCTTAATTAGCAAAAAAAATATATATTAAAGAAATAAAAATTCTTTCAACTTACATAATATATTTAAATTTAAACAAAAACATAACAAGTATCACCACTTAATATTTTATTTCAAATAACTAGCACGAGAGTCTAGTTACAACAATAAATAACTAAAATTTAATAAATAATAAGACGTAAAGACCGAAATGAGAATTTTATTAAATTTTATAAAAAAATACTTGTTTTTATTTAAATGTAAATCCCGTAAATTTAAAATTTTATCAGAAAATAGGATCGGAAAGTTTCCCTTATAAATTTCCCAAATCTCATTATGGGGCGCAAAAAAATAATACATTACCCCTATTTTGTATTCTTATAGTGTACTAAAATGGAAAAAGTCAAGCTATAAAAGAACAACTTTTGCAATTTCAATGAAGAACAAGTGCTAAAGTAAACAGGAGAATAACTAATTCACTCAGGATCTACGACGGGTGTATTAAAGAAAAGCAGAGGGGCGGAGACATTCTCGCCTACTGCGTTCTCCCGAAATTTTTTTGTCCGATTGCTGTAATACACTTCAAATCTGTTCGCACGCATTTTTTAGCGCGTACAGTTTCAAAGCCGACTGTGTTTGTATACTCAATAATTAGAGGGTCTTGTTTTGTCGAACACAAACTGACAGAGTAAACGTATATTTACCATTATAACTTAATTAGCTAAATATGTGACATTATTTACATGATGAATATATAAAAAGCAATGGTAATAAATAATTCGTACACTGCCAGAAATTGTGTGTGACAGTTCAGGGGTTTAAACATAATAGTGAGGTATTTACATTTATGTACAGGTTTCCATCTCATACTAGATTATCGCTATTGCATTTTATCATGCTTTTTAACTTCATTTACATGTTATAAAAATTTATTATTATTAAATTATGAGATGCTAGGACAAGCCAAAATAAATTTCTGATTGCAGTTAATTTAGAAAAATACCTCGCAATTACAACCTATGGATAGTATTTGGTAGACAATTGATGAAATTGTATGAAATTAGTATATTTTATAGGTAATATTTCCAAGAATCCTAAGCAGTTATGTAGTATAACTGCTTAATTTTCAATACAGTCTAAAAATTATATTCTGGTCAAAATTTACATATTTTTTTGGGACACTTTAAAATTGTCCAAGATTTATAACGCTGTAAAATTGTAAAAAAATGATATTGTATCTTTTAAAGGAAAATTACTTACTTAACTTAAAGATAAAGTTAGAAGGAGACTTATAAGATAAGTCTGATACAGGGTGTTAAACAACTGCCTATTTCTTCAGTCAATTTTTATCTTGTGTACAGCGTTAATCAAACACCATGTATTTTAGAGTTTTTAAAATGCTTTAAACATGGGAGAATATCGACAGTAAAACGATAATTCAATACGACAAAACCCGAAATAACATCGCGTAACGGTGTAAATATGCGATTTAAAAAAATCCCCTTTCATTCATTTCTGCTCACCAGCTCCACGTATTCGAATGAGTTCACAGACATAAAAAAACTATTATGTGTACCTGTGAAATATTCCTATAGATGACACCCAATTGTGAAAGAGTGACTCTCTTGTATAATTTTCTATTAATAGTACACATTCATGAACTGAAAGTGCGAAAAAAGCATAAGCGGCGATACTAATCTCAACGAAAGCAAAGGATTTGATTTTTTAATCAATATTCAAATGCTGAGGCGCGACAACTACCGCTCTTCGGCACCAACGTGTTATATAGTGGGTTTCCTACGAACGTGGTTTGTTTCGGTAGTGGGTAGTTCAGTTACACCTTTCTATAAATATAGTAACGTAGATCGATATTTTAGGTAGGTACCGCTTTTTATTTGGCACACACACGCACACGATATTCTCAAGTCTTTATGATAATCATTGATCGTTGGTTGAAGCACATGGAAGTAATGGCTTAAAGACATTGCTATTTTCTATAGCAATGCATTTATGATTATTGCTTACTTCGGAGCATGATGCATTCCATTATATCACTAATTAATCTTTATACGTTTTAAAAGCATATTCGCGTTGGTGAGAAAGTACCTGTACTAGAATAACTGAATTATTATCGTGGGATCGTAGCAATAAATCTTAACGTTTCGGTCTCTTTTGGACCTTTTTCAAAAAATTATTTCATTGTAATAATAATTGATATAGTCAAAAATTACGGTTTTAATTAATTACTACTTTAAGATTACTAGATTACTAGCAGGTTTTAAGATTACTAGCAGAGCTGGTCAAATACTTTTAAAAAGTATTTAAATATTAAACACTTTTCGAGATATAAAAGTATTTAAATAATAGATACCAAAAGAAAATAGTTAGTTTAAAGTAAGTATTTAAATACTTTCACAATATTTAAATATTTTGATGACTCTGAAATATCATTAAATTATTTAAATGGTAAACACTTTCATGGTTCTTGGGAGCAGAGAATAGTGTTAAGGTAGATAACAGTGTATCTACCTTAATATGTTAAAATAATAGAACAAATATAAATAGTAGAATAGGTGTGTTTTAAACAAATTTAAAAAAAATATTAAACACTAGCGGCCAAGTGACCCAGGCAGCTTTAAATGACGCAAGAATGCTGTAATAAAAATAACTTCTCAATGAAATTTAAGGCGTTTGGTTAAACTATGCAAACCGGGAATAAGGGAGACTTTGAGAAATATTATTATTAGTGAAACTATTATTATTAGTGAGTTAAACACGATTTCAATAGAATATTGTGGAAAATATATCCATAAATAAATATGGACTGAGTTTTCATATAGATATGTTTGATTTGTTTTTGTATGCAGAATCTCTCTTCCTAAATGATTTATAAGCTAAAAACTAACCTTACTTTACCGCAATTCCAAAGCAAACAAGTTACACTTGTGCAAAGTCTAAACTCTCGTATGCCAAAAGTGATTGGAATAGTGATATTGAGTATCAATTTTTTCAAAGGCCTGCAAAACCATCTTCCAATAATGGAAACAAAAATAATATCTACCCTTATTTCTTGCAAGAATGGCTAGCACAAATAATAACAATATTTAATTTCGTCTATTCTATCTTAGCTAATGTTAAGTTATTAAAAATTACTTAACTGGTAATTCCAGAATCCTTAATATATACGATGACGTGCTCTGTAGAACAGATCCATAAATTAGCTGCGCACATCTGCTGTGAATAGAGTGTGGATTTCATTCGGCGTATCACAAATCATTGCATTCCGATTCGAACCCTATCAATGCAAGTAAACACTTATTGTTTTATTGAGTGTAAAATTGAACCGGTTACCACGGTGTCAATCCAGCCGTCCATTGAAAGAAAACAAAGCATGTATTGAAAGTACCCAATTGTACCCAAGTAGCATTGTTCCCGTATAAATCCCATGTCGGCGTTCTACTATTACGATATACTCGTATTGCTCGATTTTAGGAATTTTTTATTGCACTGTTTTGGTGGGTCCACGAGAATAATAGCGATTTATGGTTTACAATCAATGTTGTACATAAAGTTTACTAATTTTCGATAGTGTAAAATGGGGGGATAATTTCCAGGTACAGTTTTTTTTATTTTTAGAAAAATATAATTATACTGATTGCCGATGTGCAATTTTAATTTGTGAAATTTCCAATTTTCTATATGACCAGCAACCATGCAACAGATTAGGATCCGCTTTTTTTTTTGTCATAGGATACAATTCCACTACTTCAAAAGGGCTATATGTAATCGGAGACCGTCAACTGTCAGCATCTCCCGGTCTAATAATTGGGGTAGATAAAAATATGTTAATATTTCTGGATGACATCTATTAACATAACTTTATAACTAACCCCATGTGTTATATATTATATAAACAGTATATTATATTATATAAAAAGTATATTTTTCCGGGAGAATATTCCGGGTACAAAATTGAATAGCAATTGTATTATTCTTTATGAGCGTGATGTTTGTTGCACATGTTGAGCTATGCTGAGTTGAGCTGATGCTTTTTCACACGAGGTACATCGAGGGAGCTTATAGAAAAAATATGTCGAAACGGAACTGCGGTTAGTGGTAACCTACGCTACAAACCACGACGTGTTCAGCGTTGTTGTCAGAGAAAATAACGTATTCGGTTAGCGGCTGCATAAACGGGAAGGTACAAGCGCGTAAAAATCCCCGTTGTGCAAACCCTTCATCGCTTGTAAGCTGTCGCGTAATCTGTCATTTTCCCGCCGCAATGTAGTACGCACTCCTAAATGCGCGTTAGAGGCTCATGTTTGTTTATGTGTGAATCCTGTGCTATATAGAACGGCGTTAATTAATAAAAGTAGCGATAGCAAATTATTAAATCAGTTACCATGTACCTACACTTTACCAATCACCATAGAAAAAGCGAAATGCACCCAAAAAACAATAGCTCTCCAATAAACTTACTAAACCGAATTTTTAAAAAAAGAATAAAATTATTTTATAACAAACAAAACTAGATAACAATCAAAATCCAATTCAAACCAATACACGCATATCAAAACCATATATTCAAGAACTATCAGAAACCATAAAAGCAATATTTGCGAAATACAATATAAATATATTTGCCATAAAGCACAGAATCTCTTAAACCAACTAAACACACCTCTAAAAAATAAAACCCCTCTTCTAAAAAGTTCCAACCTTGTATATAATATCTTTTAATAACTGTAATGGAACCTATATATTGGAACTAAGATAGCATCAAATGATACTATGGACGTCTAATGGACGTTCATGGACGTTTGTATGTCCACAGGGCGTCCATATGTCTTTCTATGGACGTCCCATAGACGTCCGTTTAACCATAATACGTCGGTAGTCCGACATCCATAGTACGTCAATTAGTTTAGTACGTCAATTAGTGAATGTCCATAAGTCGCTACAGCGTAACCTATTTTTACCATCCCACCCTGAAAAACAAATTTCTGATAAATACAAGCGAAAATATATCTATTAAAAACGTGTGTAAGCAAACGACCAAAAAAATGTATTAAGCAAATAAAAACAAAACAATGATAAACATAAGTGTAGTAAACGAACAACAAAATTTAAAATTCTAATGAAACATATTTTGTTAGCTAACGAACAAGATTAAATAAATATTGACTTATTTCTTTGGTTTTTAGCCCTTTGGCTCCTTTAAATAAATATAATACTAACATATCCTAAGTACTTAATACTATTAGTATTTGTAATTTTGATAATTATGTTATTAATAATCTTGTATCTGTCATCTTTCACCTTGTCGTTTTGATTGCATGTAGGAAGTGTATCATTAAAGTTATTAACTGTTATTATGAAATGTCACGTAGGTTCTTATACGGTATCAAAATGGTCTCCTAATAATACATTCCTAAAATAGCTTCCGATCTACAAGTAATATAAATTGAGATTAAATCAGCAAATGTTGCGTCATGTATTTTACCAGGTATTGATGGTGTATTTATATCTGAGGTAGGTAATCATATTATTATACACTTTGTACTGAAATCGTTATAATACTATATTCTGGTTTTCTTTTATAAATATTTCGGCACTAAACACCTACACTTATTAAAGTATACAGTTCTACACCTCGAGTTACTAAATAGTAGCAAATGAATGGCCACAATTTAATAGAAATATAGTTCAGGATTTCAGGATAATTAGCTTGAAGATCATGCAAACTACCTACCAAAAATCGACCTCCCCGCCATTGGGTTATTTTTAAACTGCTTATTATGAAGTATCAATATACGCCACCGACGCACTGGAGCTTCGTGACATATAAGAGGGCAAAGGTCGCGGATTTTGTTATCACGCTTTCTCGCTCCCACGTGAAAGACACCTGTTACAGAAGTTGAAGGTCTCAACTTTCAATAATTAGAACCTAGTGCCTAACCGTTATCGACATATGAAGCTGAACATGTGTAAAAATGCAAAAATAGCCAAATTCAGGTTAAGGGTCAATTTAACCCATTAAAAGACGATGTTTTATACTGGTTTAGGATTATAGAACACAATTCGCGTATTTATGATTGGGCAGAAAATAACCTTTCAAACTACAAATAAATTGAAGAGAACCCCGAAAATTTGGTAAGATGGTTTAATGTGGAGCGATGTCAATTGGGCTCATTATACGTGGAAATATTGGCGACAAAAATTGATAGAAACATTTTAAAGAAGACGTGACATTTATTCTCTCTTTCAGGATTTAATGAACCACAAATCTATTAAGGCACAGAGTCTTTATGAATGTTTGTATTTGCATTTAGCTTAAATAAACATTAAGCTAAAATAAAGCTAAAGTGACCTAAGCTAAAATAAACATTACATTAAGAATAAATATTTCTGAAGTTGACAAAATTTCTTTAGTGTTGCGCATTGGCGATCAATATATTAAGACTGCAGTAGAAGCCGGAAAGTCAAAAATATTAATGAGTTCAAGGGAAATTTACATATAATTGTAACTCTTGCGGGAACACGAGGGATCAGTGCCCCATAGACGCAATTATGCAATTATTACAAAATGTTTTGCCATATCGAATCGGTTTGCCGTAACAAGAATACAGATAAAAGTGAAAAAGTCTTTTGTTTGAAAAAGTTTAATGTATTATTGGGAATGAGGTAATTTTACGAAACCGTTTTTACCAAGATTTTTGTCGTTACATTTACGTTTTATATCCCAACATGTATTTCACAAATCACGAAATTATTACGTAACGGTTGCTTTTCACTACACTTTAACCGACAATTACCGCCGCGGGTACTACTTGTGATCTAACAGCTACATTACCGGCGCATTCGCCATATATGAAAGTTTTATTTTCCATAGCTTTGTACACCTACATTGAATTTATAGAAGAGCAATTTCTGGGTCCTATCATGTCATCCAGTTTGCACTTCGTTGATAAAAGCTGCGATCCACTTTACTATCCACTGACCAAAAAGAAAAGATTTTGGCGAGGTATTTCAAAGAAAGTAAAAAAAAAATGTTGTTACGAAAATATTTCAGTCACAAGTATTTTTATTGAATTTTTAATATCAACCCCACAACGCTTTTATATGGAGCACCTTAACAAATAAGCGATCACACATATACAACATATTTCTAAATTCGGTTATCTCCTCATAACTCGAGAGAACCATAGTTAATCGAAAGAAACGGCTCTACAAACGTTTCAGGTCAAAGATCGGGGATAACACTGTCGGATAACAATTGTCAATCCGATGGATAGTATCATCAGAAAACTGAAAATTGCAAAGCGATATCGTATTTAAACAAAATTTAAATAAAATTTAATGTACATTTTTAAGTGTTATAATACAATATCTAAACTTTTCTTACATTATTTTTTATATGCCTATCTATATCACAGACAGTTGAACATTGTATTTACCATTTCCGTTCTTTGTCAGAAGCAACATGCGTCTGTTATAACTAGTGTGGATGTTGAGAGCGGGAAAGGATGCTTCTTGTACGCTGAAAAGCACCAGACAGATCAATATACGCGGCGAAAAGCACTGGGCGTGTCTGATTGCCACGTGTACGCTCAATCTCTCTAAATACCACCTATATCCCGAGTATTAACCTATATCAATAATGATTAACTTGCAATTTATCTTCGTGATAATAATAATTGTTTTTATACCGAGGTTGACATAAGTCCCAGAAATGATATACGGGTTATTCTTTATCATTATTCTTCCATAATGCAATTTGAGTGCCATATTACTTGAACGAATGAGAAAGTATATATCATTATATACTTTCCCGTCATCATCCATAAAACGGACCTTTTCTTGGAACTCGACACGTATAGTGTCAACATATCTTTTTTTCTGTACACTTAGTTGAAACATTATGTATTTAATTATAATTATGTAGTATAATTAGATCCAGGTTATGTGAAATTTCAAAATGTCAAGAAATGTCAAATGGCAAAGGTGGCGAAGCATGAGTTAAATAATAAGTACCATACTTGAAACCAGTATTGATTAAGTATATAAACTGATCAACAAAATAAACGTTACAATGCCAAATTTGCTCTGATTTTGGAGCAGAATAAATCTGGATTGCCGGCGCCTATTTAGTTTCTGTTTGAAGTGTTAGCTAGTACAATGTTTTGTCTGCCGGTCTTTGTTTGTACCAAGGATATATGTTTCATATAAAGTTTCTACAGGGCGGAAAATAAAACAGTGCTAAATTTCTGAAAATTCGGCATCGTCCCGTTTCAACAAAAATTTTTTTTTCTGTTGAGTTGCCTTATTTACACAGTGACATCCATTTTTGGCCTTGCATTGATAACTTTTTTACTCGTGAACCGACTCTCAAAATCCAGGCCTCATGTTGAAGCTAAAACTGCAGTTAATAAAACACGATAAAGATAATCGACTCCAGGCAAACTTTCAATATACAGTGCTGCATCAAAGTTGAACCAAATCTGCATAACTCGCAAAACCTAGTATTCTGAGAGACTTCAATTAAAGACAACTTGCTTTCGAACAAATTGTATAATCTGAACACTTTAATGTTTTTCTTACTTGCATGAGTTAGGAATTGTTGGTGTAGGAACAATTTAACAATATAAAAAAACAATAAACATATAAAATAACAACTAAAAACAATGAACACTTTTGGGAACATTTCAATATTTTGTCGGGCCTCCCCTCGCATGTAGTACTGCTTCAACCCTTCTGGGCATTCCTTCCACTAAGTTGCGCAGAAACTGCTGGGGAATAGCTTCCCATTCTTCCTGAACCGCATTCACCAAATCATCCAAATTGTTCATTTGTCCTTCCCTTTCTTTCATATTTCTCTTCATTGTAATCCAGACATGCTCGATCGGATTCATATCCGGAGACAAGGGTGGCCACTCCATTCTTTCAATATTGTGGGCCTCTAGAAATACGGTGACGACTCGTGCGCGATGAAGTCTTGCATTGTCATCGACTAAAATTAAATCGCGACCGATATTTTCAGCATAGGGCACCACAATATCCCTAATACACAAATCTCTATACCGTTCACCATTCATTCTTTCCCCTCTCAATATCAGTAATTCAGTCTTCACATTCATTCCTATTCCAGCCCAAACAGTCACTCCTCCACCTCCAAAGGCCACCCTTGCCTCCATGTGTTCTTCCATAAATCTTTCATTTATTCTTCTCCATACCAAAACTCGCCCATCCGACCTACACAAACAAAACCTACTTTCATCTGTAAACAAACACCTACTCCACTCGGCTATTCCCCAGTGTTGGTGATCTCTGGCCCCCGTCGAGCAGCCCGGTGTTGAGGTCCTAACAAAGGGCAAGCTGCTCGTCTTCTGGCATGAAGTCCGCTTTCATGGAGCCTTCGTCTTACTGTTTGGTTGGAAACATGAATTCCAGTAACGTTCCTGAGAATATTGCTTACTGCACTTGCAGTTGCGGTACGGTTATGTCGCAGAACGTTTCTCTTGATGAGTATGTCTTGTGCTGCTGTGGTTTTTAGCCTTCTGCCTCCCCGTCTGTTATAATTAATATCGCCAGCTAGGCGCCGATGTAGAGCTCGATAAATGCTTTGCCTTGAAGTGATAAAAAAATCGGCGATTACTGTAACTGCAAAGCCTTCATCACGCATTCTGCCTACTAAGGCCAATTGGTCGTCATTTAAAGTTGGCATTTTTCGATAAAGAGGCACTAACTTAGCAATCAACTAACTTGAAAACTTGATTGCACTCACTAACTTTGCAATCAAGAAAACAACATAAAAGTGACACAAATTAAAAGTGACAACTAGTGACAGTTATCGTTGCATGGCAACAAAAATATCAGATAAGCAAGAGCTATGATTCTTCTTCAAAAGCAGGCAATCATTAATTACTTCCTACACCAACGATTCCTAACTCATGCAAGTAAGAAAAACATTAAAGTATTCAGATTATACAATTTGTTAGAAAGCAAGTTGTCTTTAATTGAAGTCTCTCAGAATACTAGGTTTTGCGAGTTATGCAGATTTGGTTCAACTTTGATGCAACCCTGTATATTGAAACTTTGCCTGGAGTCGATTATCTTTATCGTGCTTTATTAACTGCAGTTTTAGCTTCAACATGAGGCCTGGATTTTGAGAGTCGGTTCACGAGTAAAAAAGTTATCAATGCAAGGCCAAAAATGGATGTTTTTGCGGTCACTGTGTAAATAAGGCAAATCAACGAAAATCGCAAAAACCGTTTCGAGATATGAGGTTCTAATTTATAACATTCATGTTGAAATCCAGAAAAAAAATTTTTTGTTGAAATGGGACGATGCCGAAATTTCAGAACTTTAGCACTGTTTTATTTTCCGCCCTGTAGAAACTTTATATGAAACATATATCCTTGGTACAAACAAGGGCCGGCAGACAAAACATTGTACTAGCTAACACTTCAAACAGAAACTAAATAGGCGGCGGCAATCCATTTATTCATTTATTCTGTTCCAAAATCAGAGCAAATTTGGCAGTGTAACGTTTATTTTGTTGATCAGTTTAGAAAAGAAAATGATAGAATATATAATAAGAAATAAGACTGAATATTGTATATAATAGAAGGTATGTATGAATGTATGAAATAAAATTGTCATTGTTTTATTAACGTCAATTATAGTAAATGTCTATAGATCAGAGAAAACAATAACAAAGACAATGAATGCTTCTCGTAACGATTTTCTGTGACAAAAGCTTACTTGACTAGTTGAAAGGCAATATGAGTATAATTTTTCAGCAGTTTCATTCAATTAAATAAAATTGTCATTCTTTTATTAAGTCCATTATAGTAAATCTCTACAGATTAGAGAAAACAAGAACAATGACAATACTTCTCATAATGACTTTCTCTGACAACAGCTTACTTGACTATTTGAAAGGCAATGTGAATTTATTTGAAAGGCAATGTGAGTATAGTTTTATTTTTTGTGAGCAAACAAGAAAACTCAAGATACAAAAAGTTGAAGCCCTTCGCACATTTTTAAATAATGAAATGTCGACGAGTTAAAAAGTTCTGAAGAAAAATATTATAGGGGTTGGTTTTTTACCACCTTGTAACGATATCTCGGGGTTACAAAAATTGTCACAAACTGTCATTTGATTAGTAGAAGTTGTCCGTCAACTACCAACAATGAAAAGAGTCTAGTTACGGCGTTCAAGTAAGCAACAGCCACGCTCGTGAATTTTATAATTTTTATTCGAAAAAAATTTGGGTGCATGTGCGTACACGATAGAAGTGAAAACTTCTAATTTTCGAATTTTAAAATATATACTATAACCGTCCGCTTGTAATGCCACAAACATTTTTCATTTGCATGTACTACAGAAGCTCCTACATTTTTACAAAAAAAATGCACATAGGCCCCTTTTTGGTTTTAAATTTTATCGTTGATTCTAGTTCACTCTCAGAACTGTGGTATCTGTTGTGGAAGAGTTAGCCATTTTTGTTTGAGAACTGACTGTAAGGAAATAAGCCAACAAATCTTTACTCTATTAAACTTACGTTTCTGTTTGCCTCTTGAAATGTTTATAGAAATATTATACACAATTAAAAACTTGTTTTGCGTTTTTGGGGTTTTTGGAAACTTTACACCCCTTAAAATCTTTCGCATCAATTTAGAAACACCCTGTATATATATAACATGAATATTATAATTCCCTTATATATAGTATGTCAAGGTTGAAAACAAATTTTAAATTTCCAATTCCAAAGTCGGCTTCGAGTGTTAGGTATTCTATATATATAAAGCTTCAGGGACATTACCCCAAATAAATTAATCCCTTAAAACTCACGTATCCCTCAAAGGTCACGTATGCACATTAAGGTATATGGGAAACGTAAACATACATAAACATATAAAGACCCTCCCATAACGTTTTATTATGTTTTATATTTACGATTTATGCCCTGAATTTAAAAATTGTCTCACGAAAAAACTAACAATCTGCTAACAGACGGGGCTATAGCCTAGTTTCCCATGTCTCTTCAGTTTCGTATGGAAGTGGCTCAAGATAAAAAGAAAATGAAGGACGCGAAATGCGGAAAGTGCACATTTAAGAAGACATCTTAGGGATGAACTGGGGTTCATACATATATGTATGGATCTGCTGTATCTTTTAGTCCTCGATATCGCTCAGGTATTAAATGCATTAATCTTGCAGTTCTCTGGTAATGGTATCAAAATAAAATAACTTCCCTGAAAATAAATGAAATCATATTCCTGTTAAGAACAACAAAAAATATATTCTTAACATATCACATATTATAACTAATAGCCCATTTTGTGGTTTTCATATTCAGCTGGCCCTAGAGTAAAATGCGAGGAAAAGTCCTCCCTGGGGAATATGAGGGGTAAATATGTGAAGTGGCCGGATATTTTTCTATTATTGACACCCTTCGTTTTCCTATTTTTACGCCTATGTGAAATTTGAATTAACTGTATGAAAGTATTCAGAATTCAAAATTATATTATGTGATAATCAAAGTTTAATAGTTTAAAGTGAAATTAAATACGGTACATCCGTAGCAACTACCAACAATTAAAAGAGTCTAGTTACGGCGTCCAAGAAAGCAACAGCCACGCTAGTGAATTTTATAATTTTTGTTAGAAAAAAGACTACGCTCTGATTGGTTAATCACGTTTATCATAATAACTAAATAAATTCTCGTTACAAAAATAAGGTGACAAAAAGAACAGTTTAGGCAAATGACAATCGTTTGCCTAAAACATGAAATGAAGTCACATAAATTATAATTATTAAATATTATAATTAAAAATATAAGTGAAATACTTTCATAAAAGTAGAGTTCCAGATTAAAAGCCTAGTAGAAGAATACAAATGCAAGGAACTATTAAAAAGTGTTTTAAATGAAGATTATAAATAATAGTGATCCGCAACTGGTTAGAAAATAGTTGTTGTGATTGGAAGTTTGTTTTTGTCAAAGTACTTCCGTAGGGAGGTATAACAGGGAGAACGTAAATAGCATCCAACGAGGTAGCTGCGTGTTAAGATTTGTCAGAATAAAAGTTAAGTAATTTCAAAGTAAAATAATTTAAATGGTAAAAGTTGTATACCAAAGTAATAATAAGTTAATAGAGCAACGTTGGATTGTAAAATTTCAAGAATAAGAATAATAGTGCGATTTTAGTCGTCAGACGATATCTAGGGTGTCCTAGATAGGCTTCAAGGTATTTTTCGTGATATCCAAGTGATAATTAAATTTTCTACAATAGGAACAAGTCAAAAGGAGTGCAAACACAAAGAACGAGGTTTCCAGCGGCAGAGTGAGTAAAGTAGATGACGTATTGGACCTGAGGGAGTTTGAATCGTGATAGATGCCGAAGCAGATATTCGACGCCATTGCAAATCAACAGGTGCAGAATTCCACCGATAAGACACCATTGCGTTTTACTTCTATTGCTCTGCCTGCGATACCAATTACTGTATTTTATTACTATAAATTTTTAAGTTGGAATTTCAATTTCAATGCCATGGCATATCCAGACCATGGCCGTACCAGACCATGTTGCCTTTATGTTCTACTCCATTTTGTTTATATTTAAGTTTTATATTTAATTTAGAAATTATTTCATTGTCAATATATTAAAGACTTAGACATTGATATTATTGTTTGATTTATCTTCAGTTTTATTAATGTAGGCGAGATATTAACTAGATCCTACTAGCGGCCAGTTGCTGAAACTCATCAGACATAAAGTAATGTCTATGATAAGCAGCAATACCCCTAAGCGTATTAGCTTATTGGCATTTGGGGAATTTGTATTTAATTGAGACATTAAGGGAAAAAGCTGAAGAGATTCAACACAGATGCTAAAACGCGGCTGCAAATATCTTCTCAAAGTTTTTGTTTTGAACAGGTGCATATTCTGTGTTTTCATTTAATTGATTTCTGATTTCTACACATGATAAAATTAAATTTCTGATATTATTTCAACTGTGTTGAACATGCGTTATTATTAAGTTTGGTTTGTATTGAACATATTGCGCATAAATAATATCCTGTAATTCAATATCTGAGTGACATATACTTACCCATATATTATTTATGCGTATTATTTATGATTACTTATTTTAGTAAATAAGTCAATTCATATTATCACAAATAAATAAATTGTATCGAAAAATATACAAATTTCCATTCTGTAGAATGTCAGGGCATTTTTATCAGATAAGCTAAAATATATTCTAATGGTTTCTGCTTTTATGGAATTCGATATAAAACTCGACCTTGGGTAGAACGTGCTTATTGAACGTGAGCCTCAGACATTTGCTGTTATTTTCCCTCGTATTAGTTACGCTAGGTTAGGGGAGACCGGAACGATATAATGGGGTTGTTTTTATATAGTTTGCTGTCCGCGTTAGCTATTTCTCCGAAGATAGTTATTCATTTACGCTACCTATAATAATACTAATGATAGACATTTGCTTAAGAAAAACGCGAGAATAATTTATCATTATATTCATCATATTTAGAAAAAACTATTGTCATAACACTTGAAACACGCTATATTTGCAAAAAATTTACAAAATCGCCGATACACCTCTAGGCTAAAATTGTATGGGATATTTAAAAATCGTTTTGAAAAAATTGAGGGAATGTTCTTGTGAAATGAATGTCTCATCAATTTCAACGAATTTTGCACAAGAATTTCACCACCCTGTACAATATCCCTGGAATGAAGATTTTGAAGATTAAAACATACCGGGTCATAGAGAAAAGACTGTATATTAATAGACTATTAATTCCCAATTTCCCAATTTATATTTAAAATAACAATATTAAAATATGTTAAGCAAAATATATATGAATCTGAATTTACTGTAATAAAAAAAATACAAAAACCATTATAAATGATATCCAATGATAACCATTATAATATGAATACCCTTATAAATGAGGGGATGCATCGATGTCATCTTGTATTTCTGACAATATTTGACTGAAATCATTGCAAGGGTTTTCTATGTGCATATTACAAATGTTTTTTTACATATTTTGCTGTGAAATTTCGTGTACAATTTGGTGTATAAGTCTGAACAAAATTCAAGTATATATATTTCTTGTCACAAATATTATCTAGAATTACCTGGTCGTTATGTAGATGGAAGGGAGGTAGAAAGCTATTGATTATGACAACTCCCAAATATTTACGAGTCGAGAGCACTAGCACAAAATATTCGTGTATTATCAATCAGATCAGCGGCGCCCAACGACAGATGAAGTGAATATTTTCACTTATCAAACCGTTGGGTATTGAGATGGTATTGCTTTTTAACCGACTTCAGAAGGAGGAAGTTCTCAATTCGATTGTTTTTCATGTTTGTTACCTGAGAACTCCGTCATTTATAAATCAAGTTTAAAAATTCCCTTTTTGTTGCAATTTTTAACTGGGTCCAATTTTAGTTTTATTGGCATTGGACCTTGGATTCAGAAGATATACCGGGGAACTCATCAGATATACCAGAACAAATGGCGAATGCACCGGTCACAACACTAATTTATAGATATTTAAATTAGATTGAAAAATATTTCCTATTGGATCAAATTGTGAGGCTGAAAACTATTCTCGAATCAACTGAATGTACGAGTTATTTAATTGGCAGTTTATATTTGAATGTACCATAAACACCTAACAGTCTCACAGTGATACTTTTATGTGACATTAGTTTTGACAGAACTGACATTCATAGAAAAGCACTACCTAGTCTACTATTTATAATTGTTCTCACTGGCCATCTTGCTATAAAGGCATTAGGCATACATTTATCTAGATGTTAAACTTTAAAATGCATAAAATCTTGTTGAATATATTAAAGCAACTTCCGACTCATTAGATAGACGTTTGTGAATTAAGCTGAGATGGTGAGCACGTTGCGCCTCCATCTCATTGGATAGACGCTCGTGAATCAAGATGACATGGTGAACACGTTGACTTTGCGTTTCATTGGAAAGATGATCGCGAATTAATCTTAGACGGTGTTAATTAATCACTGTTCAATACTTTTTTGCTATATGCCCGTATTTTCGAAAGTCTATTTTTACGCATTTGGCTAGTCTTCTTTAAAATTGCCTTGGATATAGATTTCCTAGTTTGAGATAGGCGTTTTCCCTTTTTTCGCTATTTTCATTTAAATGGCGCTGCCTCGTATAGGCAGCGCGTTTAGTAGGTCTACCCATATTCGTATTTGATAAACAAGTTTCATAGAACACGCAATATTCCTTGAAAAGCAAGAAATAAAATATTCTAAGAAAAAAACAAAACTGGCTTGAAAAAAATGTATTCTAAAAAACTGCGGTAAAAAGTAGAAAATATTTACGTTAGTAATTCTTACTTAGAATACAATCAATTTATTAACCCAATAATATACATTTATTGTTATTTTTGGAGTCGTTGCCAGCAAAGTTGACTTACGTGTTCACTTACAATTGAAGACAATTGCCTAAAGCGACACCATAATTACAAATTAACCTAAATTCACTACTTCACTAGGTCGTTATACGTTTCTAAACCTTGGCTGGCACCGATTCCAAAAATAACAATGTATATTAGGGCCTAATGAATTAATTGTATTGTAAGTAACAATGAATAACTATTTTAATAATTATTTTTTACTTTTTAGTTCAATTTTTTGCAATAGATTTTTTTGAACTCAAATTTGTTTTTTTGTAGAAAATATTTTATTACTTACAAAATATTCTGTTACAAAATTGGTTGGTGTAAAATGAATAATAAAAATCAAACGCGTGGGTTTTAAGAAGTTACGTTTTATTAAAAACATGCAGTACCTAGTACCTATTTCTACAATTATCAGCTTTCCCGATCCCCCCCCCACGGAGACTAAGAATTATACTCGTCGATATTTTATCGGAGCAGAGTTTAGAATTTTCTGTCGCAGAATTTACAGTTCATTGATGGGGATATCGTGTTCCGTATATATTTAGTATATTGAATAGGAATGAGCGATCGGTACATATTTTTAAAATACATTATCACGCCAACGAGTGAGTATCTAGCAATACCGGAAATGGATGAAATATTAGCGCTACATGACGTGTATTTCCATACTTCTGTAATTGTTGTCGACAGATGCCACTCCAAATATAACAAATCCATTTAAATGGTAATATATTTGACATGCTATCGTTATTATAGATAATAGATTATACACTACAGATTCATCTGTAATTTACGGGATATATTGCATATACACATATGGATAACTGAAACAAGATTTTAGTTCATGATATTAAGAAAGACGAATACACTAATATAATTATTGTTTCATTGAGCTATGATAATTCAGTATCATCCCTTCAGCGAAAAAATTTGGTCAGCAAGACTCTAAAAACGACTCATCCTTTCTGTACATTATTTTTTAGTACATTTTTTTATCTTTAGAACCCCAGTCAATATAACTGCATAGAACTGAAAATAGATATAGGTCTTAAATATAGATACTGTTAAAAATAATATATGAAAAATCCCCACCGATCCTACAAAAAGACTAATTCAAGATCAAAAGTCAAAAAAGAGATTTATTTTTAATTTTTCTCATAAAAGTGTTCAAGTGTTCATTAGTACTCTGGCGGCCATTTGAAAGTGCACGAATCTTATATGATTTCGTTATATTTTTCGTTGATATTGTCCCAAGCATTTTCAATTGCTCCCCCATCGACCATGCATTTTCAATTGGGTTTAGATCGGGCGACTTTGAGAGCCAATGTAGCACGTTTATGATGTGTTCATTAATCCAGTTAGTTACAATTCTTGATGTATGAATTGAGCAATTATCTTGCTGGAAAATAAAATTCTGAGGATACAACATAGTGACGGACGGTAGCATAATATTGTCAAATATGCGTATGTAACTCTGTCCGGTAAGGCGCTCTCCTATCCTCCATCAAACACCGGGACCTAGGGAACTTATCCATGCCCAAACATTGATGGAAAAACGTCCACTCCGGTCGGTAGGTTTAATATACCTCTCTTCATACCTCGAATTCTGAGGTCGGTAGACGCGGATGGAACCATCATGACATGACTGAAAGACCTTTTCGTCGGAAAATATGGCATTATTCCAAAAGTCGTCGGGCCTACCGACAAACTGGTTCGCAAAATTAAGACGTTGTTCTTTATGCCTTGGCTCCAAAAATACCTTCTTTGCTGCCGCATAATTTCGTAACTCTGAACCCTTCACCCGCCGCCTTGCAGACCTCACAGATCCAGGAAACTCCGTTTCGAAACAGGCCGTCACTGCTGTTTCAAAGGGATTCGTTCTAAGATGGTCTAGGAAGAGGTTGCCTTGCTCCACAGTGCTTATTTTACGACGCCCTCCGCCGTGGACGTAGCGAACGTTTCCTACTGCATTCCATTTTTGTTTGAGTTTGAATATACAATCTTACTCACATTTAGCTCATCTTCAACTGCTTATAATGACCAATCATTTTCAAGCAATGTAACAGCTCGCATTTTTTCAGGTTCAGTTAACCGCGGCATTTTAAAACTTGAAAACTAATAAAGTGGTTTAATTATTTAGGAGTTAATTACTGACATTTGTTTGAAGTTTCAAATAAGTGTCAAAATGAAATATAAAAAGATCACATTACAATATCAAAAAAAAATCGTGCACTTTCAAATGGCCGCCAGCGTACAACCTGTGGATGAGGTTGTACTAATTTTCTGGTAAGTTTGAATTGGATTTAAAGTATTATGTTTAATTTTCAACCCCAATCTGCTGAGTGCAGTTGATTGCCTAGCTACACTTGAACTTGATAGTATTCACGATATAAATGCTGATAAGCAAAAGCAGATGTTGGAGTAAGACAAGATAGGTGTAGTGCACTATTTTATTGCTTATTTTTTCCATTGAAAGTGTATCTGAGGGACTATTTCCCTCGTCTTAATTTCCACCAATCACAAACGCGAAATTTTGAATTACAAATGGTTTCTAGATTAGATGGAAAAATTGTATGACAGCACAGAAAACGACGCTAATCAATTTTTCTGGTTTTATTGTCAATAAATTTTGTAATATTGTTTTTAAACAGTGTTTAAACTAGTCAGCTGATGTAGTGAAAATGAGTCGCTTTGGAAGTGATTCTATGACTAATATTGATCTGGCGACTGGGAAAAGTGTACCGTACAATACCGTTAAAACCCATACGTCAATATGGAAACAAATTGGAAGAATATTACGCAATGGTTTTATTATGGGACGAAGACACTCCGGCGGGACTCCAGCTAAAATTTCACCGGCAAGATACAAGGAAAGACTACACAATAAAATGTAATTGCTTATCTGATAGCTGCGGTATCATCCCATTAGTTTCTATTGTAGGGTAGGTGTTTGTTGGGTTGCGTGATATGTCACAGTGGTGTACATAGTTTAATACTGTAGCGTGCTTACGTACATTTGTACAAAATTTTATACCCTGAAATACATTTTAGGTTATGGCTTTTAAAGTATAGAGTCTATCGTTTAACTAACGCTAATCTACGTCGTACTCGAGAAAATGCATCGTTATTATCACAGTTTCTTACTACACCATTTGATTTGTCTTACTATCATCCGATTTCCATTTTATAATGGATTTACTTGCTACTGACGGACTTTGTTTGGACTATCATAATATATTCACAGTTTGTGATATATTCTTGACGGAAATTTTACGGTCTAGAACGTTCTCTCTTATGTATTTCTCGTAGGACAAAGGGTCGACGAGTTAGTTAGTCGAATAAGGCAAAAAAGTCAGGCAATATATTTTTTAATATATGCGATTTTTGGATGCGGGTTGTAGCAATTTTGAATGATTTGCAGAGCCGTGGAAATTTAATGCCGAGTATAGTCCCCTTCAAACTATCATTAGTTGGGTTTTCCAAATGGAACAAGCTTTGTCAGAGTTTGGTGAACATTTTTTCATTGGTGTGATGGTTCCCATACACATATTTCTAATTTTTAAACTATTTAATGTTTGTTGTGTAGTGACCTCAAAACTTCTAAATCAACAACTAATATGGCATCAATGCGAAATTGACTTTTTGTTTTATTGAACCCCAAAGCATAAAGAATTAGCGGGAATTAAGTGCTGATGATGTACCTATAGTAGAAATTTGCTATGATTTGGAAAATCTTATAACGGAGCACGACCCAAAACCTTAGCAAGTGTATAATAGCGACGAAACTGGAATTTCAAGTGTTCAAGTGTTCTTTGTCAAAAAATAATTAATAAAATTTATAACGGTCAAAATAAAGCAACGCGTATGTATTCAACGAACTGCAGGTGGTATTTTAATCCAATTTATTTTGAAGAAATATAGATTTCCTAGAAGAAATATAGATTTTTTAATAAATACGTCATAAAATAAGAAGTATAACTAAATTCCCACTCACATATCCAGCTGGTAAATATAATAGCGAAGCTTAATAAATTATTTGCAACAATGGAACTCTCGGTATCTCTCGAAACTTCTTAACAAAACTTTTTTAAACTTAAGATTACAAATTATATTTCTTTCCTTATCGCTGCTCTACCTAGTAAATCACTCATATTTCATAATTGTATCCTAATGAAGTTAAAAAGGAGCAGGAAAAAGTATGGAGGAAGCCATCCGACCGCAAGAAATGGAGTGATAAATTCATTATATAATTAAATTAGACCCCAGAAAATGTACAAGCTGTGGGTTTGTTATTTCAGAAATTATTTTCAAGTCACTACATGTTTACTGGAATCACGTATATTAAATTATAATTAAATTCCGTTTATCTGAAATGGTAGTTGAATGAGAGCTATATCTGCGGTGAAAGAAATGATATAGGACCACAAAAATGATAACATGCTGTGAAATATTAGCATTTATGCATAAGAAGGTAAATAATTCAACTATGCTCGTACACATACACTATTGGCCAAATTAAGTTGAGAGCGCAATTGCATCATTTAGATGCAAATCCTATATCCCAATTAAAAATCAAACGCAAATAACATTTAACTCCAGATTATATTAAATGTAGTTAAGTTTAAGCATTAAGTCTAACTTAATGACTAGTAAAAGTGATGTGACGAACTATCCTTCGCATTCCAATTTTCAAAAATACTCGAGGCTGTTTTGTCGAAGATTAATAATTGGAATATATCGGAATCAGATATTTCTAGAATCATTACGAATTCGTCCGCATGCCATTTGGTTTAAGAAACGTACCATCCACTTTCCAACTCGTAATGGATAATATTCTGTTAGGTATGCAAAATCAACGTTGCCTCGTCTATATGGACGACATTATTATATACTCACCCATTAATATATTTCTAGGCTAACTGAAGTATACCAAGGATTAAGAAAGGCTAATTTAGAAATTCAACCGGATAAGTGTGAATTCTAAAGAAAAGAAGTCGCTTATTT